>JANSTP010100563.1:0-13248 GCA_025330745.1 Cladonema radiatum | reverse complement strand
TAGCGGACACCTCCAATTAGCGGACACTTTTGCTAAGACCCGTAGGTGTCCGCTATTCGGAGGTTTCACTGTATTTCGTTGGGTGTTGATAATACCTGCGTGGAAGATTTCATAAAAGAATGTTGTTGTAGTACTACATAATGATGGTTCATCTTCAGAAAAAAGGGCTGTATAAATTGTAACATTTTATATGAAACCACTCTTTATTTAAGAAATTAAGTTGAAGAGTAACAGGTTCTAGGCAAAGAACAACGCGTTTGAGGAATGGTCACAATATTTTGATCACAGCGTTTCTTCATCAAACTTTAATGAAAGAATAAAAATTGGTGAAAGTTAACTCATTTAAGTCAACAGAAAAGAGGAGAAAAAGAAGAGTATGTGAATAATGATGGTATCAAATACATGAAAAAATGTTTTAACCAAATAATAAGTTATTAAGCTTTCGGTTTACATCAAAATAAAACAAAACTGCCTTGATCTACTTCGAGGAAGTATTTGAAATACCGGCTCTGTTCTGGTATTGTACCCCACAGGTGTTTTTTCACCTGTTAAAAAGCTATAAAAATCTTAAAACACAAGGAGAAACATTCAAAACAACAACAACAAAAACCTAGATGAGCATGATAAAGGGGGATCCTACCATCTTGTCTTAAGAGAATATACTCTTGAAGGGTAAGTTGAGTGAGGAAATGAAAATACTAAATGGAAAAATTTTTTACAGTTAGCAAACCCAGAAGAAAAAACACATCAAAATAACTGATATATCAGGGCCTGCGCTACCAGGGTCAAGTTGGCCATGATCTCCTAAGGTTGAGCTACACTCTGTCTGAAGATTGACAATAACAGTGCATTAGATGCGAGTATTTTGATTGTAACAACATTTCTCAAATAAACTGGAATGAGTCGCTTTGGCACATATTTTGCATTGCGATAAATCTGGTTGGAATATCCGTATTAGACGTTATTAGAACTTTAAAATAATCCAATTCCTCTAATATAGAATATTCGACTAGATTAATGGTGTAAAATGAGAAGAGACTCTTCTGAGAAACGTGGTACGAAGTCACATGCTAACGGTTTATGTAGTTCTTCTGTCTAGGCTGCCAGTTTTTAATTTCTAATGCGCTGTTAATGTTTGTTAATGTACGTAAGCCACAAAGGGCATTGACGATTACCGGCGGCTGAAATGCTTAATTGTAACAGAAATTATTTCACTACTTAGCTCTTGGTTTTTGCTTTTACTTTTATTTACTATTTTTCATTTACGAACTGGTTTTTTTTCGGATTTTTTAAGTCGTAGCTTTTATTTGTTAATTTATTTTTACAAATTTGTTTTTACAAAAGCTCTATCATAGAGACTAGTAGATCACAGGGCTGGGTAAAATGGCATATGAATATCATAGGAAATATATTTTTTTTAGCTGCCTGTACTTGGTCGATCAAACTTTCGTTTGGGAGCGCTCTATGACATTCGGTCGGAAAATATTTCATCTTTCAATCTATGGCATACGGATACGATCGAAGAGGGAAAGAAGAAGACAGAAGTAAGAAATAAAGTTTATTTTTTTAGCTTATGTTGAACAATACACCTCGATATCAATCAAAGAAGCTTTTGAAGGAGAAAAATTTTCTCTACTTTTTTGTGCCTTTAATTACTCCCTTTTTTCAAGGAGGCTATTAAAAAAATGCATTCAGTTTCTAAACTACAACGTCAGTTTATGAGGCCTAAACTGGCATTTTTAATATTATTTTGCAGGAGATTACAAAGCAGTTAATATTTTACATTCAAATTGATTTGAAGCTTTGCGTATTTTCACTCTAAACATGTTTTATCAACAGAAGACTGAGGAGCCTGTTAACAGATTATTGAAAGAATTTGACAAGACTTTGTGGAATCTTTGAATAGAGGCATCTCTATGCCAAGAATATATTAAAGCTTAAGGAGAGTGCAGGGTCACCTCATATTTGAGATAGAATTTGGGCAGCAAAGGCGAAATGTTTGCTCTGAATGAATATTTTTAATTTTCTTAGCGTATTTTACATATCCTTTCACATTAAAAAGTATTTGGATATTTAAATTTCTTTTGAAAATTTGTATAGTTTTTAAACAAATCCAACTTTTGTCAAATATTTTGGAGTTAAATGGCAGCAAAATATCTGTGAATAAGGATTATCCATTTTCAAAGCCTTACAGTGAGAGACCTTTTCAATTTGTCAAGAATTTGATCTAAAAATGGTCTATCTAAACTACTAGCTTTTATCCAAATACATTTAGCAAACTGAGCTTTTGATCTAATAAATGCGGCAGGAGTTACGTGTTACGTGTTTTTCCAGCAGCGGTGGCGTAGCAAACACTTTTTTGCGCTCCCACTTTTCTGGAACCCAGTTAATCTCAGGCTAGAGACTTGTTCAAGTTATAAAACTTTAGTGTCGGTAATTCACAATATGTTTACTACGTGTCTGGTAAGACTTATTAAAATATGCTGAAGTTTATAAATATGAATGACTTAAGTCATCAATCTCATAGCGGCAAAAGTATTAGTAACTTCAATTTTCGAATTTTCGATTGACTTTGATAACGAAGTAAAAGAACTGGCAGCACTTTTACACTCCAAAGACAAGTTACCTAGTTGACAATTTGCTTTCGAAGTTGCCTATCACAAATTGGTGCTACCTTTTCCATCTTTAAATATAGGGAGATAACAACTTATGACAAAGTGACTTCCACAACCAAAATTTTTCAAAGTAAAAGGCTGAACTGCCAGTATAGCACTAAGTTTACAGAAACAATGTGATAATCGTCAGCAACAAATCAGACCTTTTAATTCTATTTGAATAATTAAAAAAAGTGTAACACAATATTGTCCACACTTTGCGAAAAAATTTACTCAAAAATGTAGAAGCTTTTAACTTAGCTGCTGGGGAATGGAACTTTTCAAAATGTAATCAAGAACCTTTTGTAGTAATTAGAATAGAGTACTTTAAAATTGCATCGGAAATTCTTCATTTTTATTGACTAAAAAGAATAGAAAGAATAGTAGAAGAATAGTAGAAAAATTGTGACTTAAAAAGAGACCCAAAGTGTATTCTCATTTCATCCTCCTTCTGGATAGAGCAAGCTGCTCAACTTATTGTGTGTCAAATAGCAATCCTCTCTCCCTATCTAATAATATTTATATTTCGGTAAATATTTCGGTTTTTGGTAAATAAATCTAGCTGGCAGAGAAAGATTTTATGAATGTATCCAGCACAGACATAGATGATTTAAAAATACTTTAATCTCAATATTACTTTCTGAAAATTACATATTTCTAAAGAAATAGAATTTTGTTTTTAGTTTCATCAAGACACCCCCAAAAAAAGTTTTACACCCCACTTATTTTAGCTCTCAAAGGGGACATTGCCTCCCCCAATCTGCCCCTCCTGACCACACCGCCACTGGCTACAAGTTAGCTATAATTACAAACACGACTGAAACTAATAATGTGGGAGTTCTGCAAGCTAAACTAAAAATTACAAACCGTAATTACATACGCTGCATTTTATTGTATGTTTCTCAATAGTTCACATTGGCACTTTAATGGAGAAGGTGGTGTGGTACAATGCCGTACCTAAAGGAGGTGGCAAGGGGGCTATGCCCTCCCCCAACAAAACAAACAAAACTTTTTTAGCAATCATAGTTTGTCGATAGTCGAATTGTTTAATTTACTTTAATAGTTAAAGTGATGAAGCTATACAGAAACCGCTTCTTATAGATATTATCGACTCTTGTACTTTTTTGTGCTTAATTGAAGGGGGGGGGAATTGTGTTTTTTAAAACGTTTTACCCCTAAAGTCATTTTATAATGACTCCCCTCCCATTTTTTAATAAAATTTCAAAGCAAGACCTACTCCCTAATTTTACTCTGACAACACTTGTTGTCAAAATATAGCCTTCTTTTGGAATAAATATTAGGAAAAGTTACTAAATTGGAAGGTTTTGGTTTAAATTTACCGTTGTGTAAGAATTATCATACAACAGAGTCTTAAATTTTAATCAAAGATACATATATACCATGAAATTGCCTTGCGGGGCCTTCTGCTTGAATTATCATGACAGAATGCCAGAAAAGAAATACCCACCTCTCCATTTTAAAATAATTTCTTACGTCTCCCACGGGGTCATTTTATTTTGACCCTCCCCATTTTGCGCAAACTTTGGAAAATATCCACCCCCTGATTATTAGACACCCCTACAATTAAGCACAAAAGAGTAATTACCTCATATTTCCATACATATGGTTTATACCATACATACCCTCTAAGCTTTAATATTTTGAAATAATTTATATCTGAAATAGAAGATAGCAGTAGCAGGTGGTATTCTAAAATTTAGAACTAAAAATTGCATGTGAAAAGGGGAAGCCAAAATCTGAATTTTTCATAAACTGGCCTAATTTTTCTTTTGTTTCAAATATTTGTTTATTCTAATATTTGTAAAAGTTGTTTAATATTTGATTCAACATTTGTGCGCAATCGTCTAACGTTGTTCACCCTCGATTAAAAAAGCTGTGAAATTGGACAAATTTTGGCTTCAAAATGCTCCAATATCAGACGATAACTCTGGTGATATATAGAAAGACTTATTCTAAACATTTCCTTTCTTGCCCAATCATGGTGGGCGAGGCTTTCAGGCACTCCGACTTTGTACATTTATTTTTGTATTTTAGTTGTGCCCCTCCCCCCCAAGGAACAGCCTTCAGGTACGGCCCTGTGGTGATATTAATGAAACAAACGCAAATTAACTAAGTACGACCTACGAAATCTTCTTCTTACGAATTTTTTCTATATCTTGTTTGATTTCTGCAACTTATTTGATCCCCATAACTTATCTTTAACTAGAAATCGGGAGAAAAAGAGAGCAGCCAGGACAGTTTGAACGTCTTCTAGGAAAGTATGTTCAGAATTCGAACTGTCTAAGAATCTTTGAACTACTACGGAAGCGTTTATGTAGCCAAGCTGAGATCAAAACGTTTAAGAATCAGTTTTTTACATCTATATTCCTGAAAAGTCTTCTCAACCCCCTGTCTTACCTGTTAATAACTATTACCCTGTTTTGGACACTCGGTGAGTTCCTAGCCACTGGCTGTTCGGTGTATACGGGGTGAAAAGAGACCGAGAGAAAAATTGGAAATTTCTGACCGCCTGGCTAGAATAGCCCTAAAAATGAACAGGATCAAATTTTTGAAATGTTAGTTAGCTTCAGTTCTTTTTTAACTCCCTCAGTTCTCCACGCCCCAGGGTGCAACGAAGAGAAGGGGTAGGGTATTAAATTATTTTGATCATACTTTTTATTTCTTTTTATTTCCCTTGCTTTATTGATTAATTATTTTCAATATTTAGAAACCGTATACAAATTGCACAGTTCACGAGTCAAATACGTTCAGAGAAAAGAATGACATGTTGAAGATAAGCGGCAAATTATCAATTGGGCTTTTCTCAAATCTTATCAAAATTGAAGGCTCTGGAAATTTCCTTAAAGAAAACAAAGAATCTAGCCAATCATCTAGTGTCACAATGAATTACGAAAAAATAACAAGGAAAGAATGGATTCCGAATGAAATGTTTGCTAATATTGGATGTATTGACTTCAAAGAGAATCTTGAAAGAGACGAAGTTACACATGTAGTTGTTGGGATTGATTACGGTGGAAAAGCGTTTTTTACATTTGAGAAGCAACTTTCAAACGATGAAAATGCTCTGGATGCCGGAGCCGCTTTAAAAGCAAAAATTGAAAAGATTCCTGCTACCACAATTGAACTGGAAGGAGAAGGACAATACACAGATAACGAAAAAACTAACAGTCATGACATGACCTGTAAATTCCATGGTGACTTCGAATTAAATGAAATACCAGGATCTTTCGAAGAAGCTGTATTGACATATAAAAAACTTCCTGATTTAATAACAGATGAAAAAGCCGCACCAATCGAAGTCATGCTTCTTCCACTGAAGAAAATTGGTTCCAAAATCGACCGAGTAATAGTTGATATTGAAAACAACATTCTCGAAAAATGTACCGAAGAAATCGAGAGCATCAGCAGTATCAAATCTCTACTGAAAGATATACAAAAGTCAAGAAGCTGTGAAGTATTCTCTCAAATAAAAGATCATTGCATTGCGTTTGGTAAACTTGTCAGTCAGTATGAAGTGACATTACAAACAAAGCTTAGGCAATTAATTCCAGAAATCAGTTATGGAAAAGACGATGCAAGGAAAGAAATTCAGAAGTTATTCGAGGACATCACAAAGTCACCTTTCTTTTACAACCGCTTGAAAAAATGGGTTTCAATTAAGCAAGAAGAAGTTTCGAATTTGGAGCAAATGATAGACATATTGCGAAAAGGTAACGATAACGTGGAAATATGCAAGACTTTAGTAGAAAGCAAAAAATTGTCTAAGCGTTTAGCCATTGATTTTACTGTCCACATTGATCCAAAAGATACGTACATGGAATGGATGAATGACTATTTAGAAGGGACTAGTACCATAGAAAACAGTGCAATAAGTTCAAAGGTGGTTAACGACAGTGAGATTGGGTTTCGGTTACTTGAAAGGTTTAAAAAGATTACGTTGTCCAACAAGAAAAATGATGACCGGTCGTACACATTAAGGTCCCTGTTCGAAGTTGATTCTCTAGAAACATCAAGTTCTTTTAATGTTGTTGTTACAACCAATGGAAGAACTGAGCTTTGGAATGACATAATTTCATCTCCCTCGAATTTTCAAGCTGACTGCATCACGCACAACTCGTGTGCACTTTCATGGGAAAGCCCAGATTACGGATATAAAGATGCTGGAAACTACTTGGTAACACTATTTGAGTTAAATAATAATGAGTTTATCAAAAAAGATGAGAGGACTTTGAAAAAAAGTGTAGAAGAAGTAACATTTAACGGATTAGATGTGTTTCAAACGTACAGAGCAGAAATCAAATTGAAAGGGAAGTATGGTTATTCACCGTCCGAATTTCAAAATTTCAAAACATTACCATGTGAGCCAGTGTCAAATGTTAAACCCAAAGAAATAGGTAATGATTTCATTGAAGTTCAATGGGTACAACCTGCTTTTGAAAAAGCCAGGTTCAAAAGCTATAATGTTTTTGTGGAAGAGCTGATAGATCCTAACACCTATGAAGCCATTAAAGAACCACAACTAACAACAAATTTATCTGAAATAAAAATTGAAATGCTCAAACCGAAAACAGAATATCAAATAAGTATAACTGTGTCTACAGATGAAGGGTTAAGTGTTGACAAAAAGCAAACCTTCTTAACATCAGATAGTTCTGGCTTTCCAGGGCAAATATTGAACGATCTCTGGGAAACACTGAAATCTGAAGAATTTAACAATGCTTGTAAATCTGAGGAGATAATTCAGCAAATAAACAAATTTTTAACCCTGAAAGCAAAAGCTAAAGAGGAAATGGAAGAAAGTGTTGAACTTTGGGTACACCAACTACTTGTATCTTACGAATTCAAACTCTTTATTCAAAGGGTAATTGAAGCGTTTAAAGATGCACCATATCATACACAACAAAATGGAAAAGGATCACTAACCGACCTAGCGATACCCTTCAATTTTGAAAATTATCCAAAGTCATCTGACGAGCTTTATATGATGTTTAAATGGTTAGATATGTCTGTCGATGAAGATATCAAAAAATGTAAAAAAATTTCCGACCTCAAGACCTTTTTGGAAGAGCAAGAGGAAGCAGAGTTTTTTCTCCTAGATCATTTCAATAAAAGTATGGTGGAATTTTTAAGCGACATTAACAGAAACTATGGAAAGTTAGAAACATTCATTATAAAGGAAATTTGTAAAACATACAATGCAAATGAAAAAAAGAGCGATGTTTCAAGTTTGAATGAAATGTCCAGACTATTATCAATTTTATTTGATTATGAAAAGTCAGTTCTGATGATTCTAGACAAAGAAAGCGAACACGAGAAATTTGAAGCTTATAGTGTTGATTTTGCGATGACGCACTTTGTCGAGAAGGAAAATGCATTTGAACAATTATCAAGATTTATGCAACAAACCTATCCTACCTCAAATATTACAAAATATATGATTGATTTTTTAAACCGATGGAATGAAGGAAATTTAGATAAATTCTTGGATATATTGAAAACTAATCGCGATTTCTCACAGATTTATCAAAAATTTGAACTAAGTAATGACATAGAAGATTGCTATTCTAATCTTTTTCGAAAACTTCAAAAGAAAAAAACGAGTGAAGTCATCATCAACTCAAATTTGCAGGGAAGCGATCTTCATGAAGATATTATCAGCAGTTTTAGGAACGTTTTTTCGGAACTCAAGTTTTCACAATATCTAAATAAATCATTAACACCACAAGACATGTATGGAATCGAAACAATGGAAATTGAAGAGTCGTCCCCTCCTGAATTGTTTTTAAGAAAGTTATTATCCCTTGATTATCGTTGCCGAGAACATGATAAGAAAACAAGTATGGACACCAATATCGTGCAAGAGACAGACGACGATAATTTTTTCGGTTCGAATGAAGGAAATGCCCAAGATAGTTCCTCTAGTCTTAAAGAAACTGAAATTAGTAGCCAAGATATCATACTATCTTCACTTGTCGCTTGTAATCATACACTTCTTCAAGATGTGTTTGAGAAAATGGCAATGTGTCAATTAGCGATACCAATCCTCTTTGCAAATCCAAAAGAAAATCGTGAAGTTTTCAACCTATGGTCTCTGCAGTCAGTCAAAAAGAAATGGATTCAATCACCATCAAAAGCCTCAAAAAACACTTACATTACGCAGCAAAATTGCAAAACCATCTCATTTTGTAGGTTAGGTGATATAAATGTTTCAAAGTCAAAGGTTGTTAATTCTTTCCTTTCTTCAGCACAGAAAAAGCCAGAACATTCTTATTTTCTTCATCGCGATAATGATGTAAAGTCAAAGCTAAACGCAGGTAATATTGAAGCAGCATGGTACTGTCCTGAAGGAACGATAGGTGAAACACTTAAAGATTTGACTTGTATTTACAATCTACGTGGTGATATTGAGAACCATGAAAGCAAACTGGACTTCTTGTTGGACGTCTCGTCT
The DNA here is from genome assembly GCA_025330745.1 of Cladonema radiatum. Taxonomy (NCBI): domain Eukaryota; kingdom Metazoa; phylum Cnidaria; class Hydrozoa; order Anthoathecata; family Cladonematidae; genus Cladonema; species Cladonema radiatum. The sequence goes on along the minus strand of JANSTP010100563.1, from coordinate 4,122 downwards.
GCCGTTGTCATATTTCTAGGAAAGAGAGTACCCAAGGAACTACAAACAAAATTGATATCTTCCAAGGCACAGCTGATTTTAGTTGAAACTACTATTGAAGGTAATTATAAGAAAAAAGGAAATATGGAAATGCTATTTGGTAAACAAAAAACAGTCATCCAGTTAGCTAAAGAACTTACCAAATTAATCGAAGCCAATAACCAACCCAGTTCAATTATATCATTAGAAGAACATGCAAAGAGGGCGAAAAACTACAGTTTTGCTGTGGACGCAGATTATTTAGATTGCCAGACAGGTAAACAGCATGCAGACAAATTGATTTCAATATTGAATGATTATGAAATGGAAAATATGAAAAAGAATGCAGTGCCACTTCAAGGTGATTTATGGCATCAGTGGGCAGAAAATGACAAAGAGGAGTTTCGACAAAAATTCCGGACAGAGACCGATGATCCTGATAAATATAGTAGAGAATTGAAAGAAAAAAAGAGGGGATGTCGAGAAAATCAAAGAAAACTTGGACCAAGTCAAACAATGTACTCATTTATTGGTTCATTAGTAACTATTTCCAGCTCTGCATCTGACTACTTTTTAAAGTATGTACAGTTATACCTAAACCAAAACTCTGATAAATTTTTACCTCAGTTGCTGAAGAAATATAATCAATGTATTGCTGAGTTAAATGATCAAAGGAAGAAACTTGAAGACGTTTGTAAAAATAAAAGCAATTCGCAAGAAAACGTAGAAGAAATAAATCAGAAAATTGACGCTGCCACTAAACGAGCGAAAGTAATTTCACATGATTATGACGCGGCATCATTTGGCATAGAGCATTTGTTTAGAGAAATGGCACAAATGTACGAGAGCTTTGAAGATAATCAAAAATCGCCAGCTGTTATAAAATATTTGCCAGAATTGATGGCTAATTTAATGCTTCAAGGTTATCCCCTTGAAATTATGGATGGAAACGTCTCACAAGTTCCTTTGTTGTGGCTAGCACAGGTTTTCAAACAGCTCCAGAAGAAGATCAAAGATAAAATAAAATCGGACGAAAATATGGAGAGAGAACCTCGCATTTTTGTAACATCAATATTAGGAATTCAAAGTAGTGGGAAATCAACTTTTCTTAATGCAATTTACGGCTCAAAGTTTTCAGTCTCATCAGGACGATGCACCCGAGGTGTTTATGTACAGCTACTTCCTGTGAAGAGAGAATGGCGGGAAAAACTACACTGTGATTATTATTTAATTATGGATTCAGAAGGTTTAAGGTCACCAGAACTTGGTAATTCCTTTAATCATGACAATGAGATAGCTACTCTTATATCCTGTTTAGCAAACATTACAATAATTAATTTTTGGGGACAAAGTTTTTCAAAAGATATGGCTGACATCATTACCATTGCTGCATATGCATACATCAGAATGGCACAAGTAAAAATTAAATCTTCTTTTCATATGGTATTCAATTGCGTACAAGATGTAGATGCTGCAGAAAAAAATCAGCTTGGATTAACCAACGTACTTGAAATAATAAATAATATGGTGTTGGAAGTAGCAAAATCTGAAGGAAGAAACGACCTTTTCAGAGGCTTGAATTCAATTTTTCCAATGATTCAAGAGTGCTATGACAATTTGAAATTTCCACAGTTTTTTCCAGTTCTTTGGCACGGATCGATGAGTCCTCCTGAATCAAGATACGGCGAGCTTGTTAACACTTTAAAACAATCTTTTATTAACGTGTTAGAGAAGCCTGAGGGAAAACACCATATACAGCCTATTGGGGAGTTCATAAACAGACTGAATTCTGTTTGGAGGGCAATAAAAATGGAGAATTTTGTTCTAGGATTCCGAAACACTCAAGAGGTTCAAGATTTTGAAAAACTGCAGGCGTTTTATGAAGCAGAATTAAAAGGTTTTAGATCAGCGTTTTTTGATGAGGCATGGAAACCAGAAGCTGAAGTGATGGCAGAGATCTCACGTGTTGATAAAAGCGAAATACAAGAAATTTTAAATTTGTACAATGACAAGATATTAAGTGAATATATTCCAAAAATTGAAAGTGAGAAAAAGAGGATTCTTGATAGTCTGCGTCAAGAAATTAAAAACCTCTCTAACCCAGAAAATGGAATAATGCATTTTGGAACTTTCGAAACGCACTTAAAAAACACTATGAATAAACTCCTAGAAGGAGAAAAATCCCGTGTTGTGAGAAACATAAAAGTTGCAATGAACACAGACATAAGCATTGAAGAAAAGCAAAAGATGTTCAAGAAGCAATTTTTATCAAAAGCTCGTCAAGTAGCAATTGAAGTGAAAAAAAAGTATGGAAGCGACGCAAAAGTTGATAAGTTAGTCATGAAACAGAAATTCGATATTCTTTTCAACAATTCTTTGCAACAAGCTGAGAGCAAAGATTTCGAAACTTTCGGTGATAAAAACAAGCTTTTCAAGTCTTTATTTAACGACTGCATGAGTAATCTACAAGACAAGCTTAAATTGCTAAAAGTTCAGGACCAAAAATTAGTCAACAAGGAAATTACAGAAGCTAAATGTCCAGAACAATTACATTTTCCGAAATTAAAAAGTTCGTACATAATAAAGAAATCAAGGTTTCCAGCATTTAATGACACCTACATGAATAAAGGGCAAAAAATAGTCAGCTTAATCATAAATCATAAAGAAAGTTTATTTCAAAAGGTTGATATTAATAATATCAGCTATAACAAAGTTGTTATCTATGTTCTTGACAATGCCTACGAAGAAACTAATGCAAAGGATGATTGGATGTTTTCCAAAGATTATCGCGTGAAACTTTTTGTCTACTTGTATGCAGATACAGTCAGACAATTGACGGAGATTCAAAAGAAATACTTCGAAAAATTTTCATTAGCTAACACTTTAAAGTGCGATGAGGACAAACTGAGGAAAGAATTCGAATCAGATTGTGAGGCAGCCAATATGGATATACGAACAATAGAAACCTATTACAAGGATGTTTTGCTGGGTTCCATTGTCAAAATAATCAAGTTTTCTCTTGGAAACGAAATTTACAACGGAATAATCGAAACAGACCTTTTTTCTAATAAAAACATGATGATGTTCCATGTTCAACAGGAACTTTTAGATTTAAGCGCAAAAGAACTTTATAAATATTCGAGATACTTTAGCGTCTACATGAAAGAATGGATCTCTGAAAAGGTGGTGAAAGAATCAAAGAAGTTTATATGGAAGAAAATAGATGTGAAATTTGCTGCAGAATGTCATAGAATGGTTGATATATTACAAGAAACTGCTGATGAAGCTAATGATGAAGGTATGGGCTCGAGCACTTGGTATTTAAAGTTAACGAAGAAACTTAGCATGAAGCCAATGGTTCAGGTATGAAAATATAAATTTTGTCAATTCCTGAAAGCCTCAAAGAAAGATTATGACTTTTTGAAAATGTTTGTCTCTCGCTTCAATTATTATTAAAAAATAACCTAAGAACTGTGATTAGTTAAAAAGGAAAGTTTTAAAAGAAATTTGCTTTAAAACCCGACTTTATGTCATTGCAATATTTTAATATGATTTGTAGTAAGACCTAATTGACCAGCCGGTTGTCAAATTATAATCAGAGTAACACTTGTTGGACTAGTCTTCACAAAATTGAAGGCTTTGTTTATGACTTACCAGAATACACATAACCGAATATTACAAGAGGCCTTCTTTAGTAAATTCCTCAAAACATTTTTTTTCGTTGTATAAGGAAATAAGCAAAAAGTGATCAATTAGAGCAATGTTAGTTTACACTACGAAAACTGTTATTGACTTCAATGCCATTAAAAATAATACAATAATACAAAGAACGATTTATAAACATGTAATTTTCAATCAGTAGTGATTATATGCGAAACGTTTAGCTTATTAATGATTTCGACTTAAGTTCTACATCAAGTGCTACTGTACATAGTCCAATATTTTGTATTTTAGTAGTGCCAATATTTTGCGTGAAGGAACAAAACTACTTGTCACAAAATTAGTAATTACATTATTAGATAGAACAATTAAAGCGGCAATGTCAAGCATGCCGCAAATGAGTTACCGCTGAATGAATTTTCTTCTGAAAGTGTAATATAACGT
>JANSTP010100452.1:0-13252 GCA_025330745.1 Cladonema radiatum | reverse complement strand
TAAAAGTGAAGGGTGGAAATGCTTGAGTTATGCAAGTTGTTTAGTTCAATACTTTCTAAATTCTCATATGTGGAAATGTGTGTGCCATTTTTGGAAAATAGCTTGATTTTTATTGGGTACAGGCTCTGTAGAAAACAAACTACAGTGAAACCTGTATAAAACGACAACTCTGGGGACCATAAAAAAGCAGTCTTCTTAGACAAGTGGTCTTCTTATACAGGTTGAAAACAATAGGAAATGCTGTTTTGGGACCAAGAACTAGTGGTCTTTATAGACAAGTGGTCTTCTTATAGAGGTGCTTGTTTTAGCTGGTTTCACTCAGTGAATATATTTAAATATAATTATACTTACTGGTTTCACTCAATATTACATTTTATACATGAAACCATTCCAGTATTCTTGTCAAAAGCTATTGTTTCCCAGATAGAAACGTGTGTGAAACGGTAAACAAATGAAAGTAATATTTTCTTTTAAAGAGAATACAAAGCACAAAAAATTTTGCATGGAAAATTTCTCTTCAACAGTTTGAAGTTTTCAAATAATTCGATAGAGCAATACCTACTTTCTCTAACCAAACTTAGTACCTATATAGTCCCAATAGTTTCTAAGTTTTGGATTCATTATTTCCCGCTGTTGCTATGGCAACAGCCTGGCATATACGCAGCAATTTTTGAAAGTTCCACAACAAGATACTACTTACTCCAACTTTACGTGCAGATCTTCATACAAAGCTTCCTCCTATTATTCTAAAGTTGTTGTTCTGATAATTTGCAACTGTTACCTAGAAAACATTCAATGATATCAAAACTGCCTCATTTTTTAAGAAATTCAATGACGAGTTCAATACTTACAGTTGTGTAATCAATTTTGGTACATGTACATGGCAAATGGTTTTGAAGATTTTGCATTCACTTTTCCCCCATATTTTTATGATAATTGCCAGGGATTTCGTAGAAATTTAATTGATCCAATTATGAATTATTGAAAAATGCCAATCTTGGCAAAACATTTGCCACTTACCCTGAAGCTACAGTAATCCAATGTTAGTCTCAAAAGCACAGGTATGCTATATGAAATTCATCAAAATCATATTTGGCAAAAAAATCCAATGGGAAAAAATGTGCTGTACATAGTTAAATAAATGTATATACTAGTGTTTGTATGACTACGAATGTTAGAAAGATTTAAAAGTTTTCATAAAAATCTCTCTACCAAATAAGCGGGACTGGACCAACCATAGTAATTAGACACAAATTACATGACATGTATTTTATTTTGTTAATGTTCTTTTATTATTTTTTTTTTATCTTAAACCGTCCTAAAGATATCATAGCAACTTTTTTTCTGCCGTTTCCATGTTAACTGCTCGTGATGCGATAAAATTGGCAATCTCACAAACAGTATACAGGGTGTCCCAAAAAACGTTTACCCAGAGTTTCAAACTGTAATTTTGAAGTAACTACCAATTCATATAAGAATGTTTTACCTCTAGAAAGTTTTTTAGCCTTCTTAGTTTCAGAGTAAAGCGAAATTGATTTAATTACTCACTATATTATTGGCAATTATCATTTGGAATTTATCAAGATTAAAAAGTGCGAGATAAAAATAATTGCAGGTCAGCGCAATAAGTAAAGTCAAATTAATTGCTTCAGTTATTTACTTCGAAATATCCACTATTTCGATTGAGACATATATTCATTTTTCTCCTCAGAGAGCAAATTGCTTGCCAAATTGTGCTCCGTTTTCTTCGCATATTTTCAAACTTTTTAACGATGTGCTCTCTTAGCTCTTCTGTATCGACTGCTTTTAGATAAATTATATCTCACACTTTTTAAAAAACCAAATTTAATGACCTAATGCTAATTAGCAATTTTTTAAAGGCCAATTAAAGCAAATCCTTTTTTCAAAAGAAAGAAGAACTTCAAAGTTTCTTGTGAAAGTAAAGTTCATTGATGGTTTTTAACAGTTCTTCAAAAATTTATTTTGAAAGATTTGGGTATACTAACGTTTTTTTGGGACATCCTGTATAATAAGATCAGCGCTCGAAATAACGGCCGGTCAGTGGTCAATGAACACCCAGAATGAGTCACTGACCGCCACTGAATCGATATCACTGATCATCTTGACCGGGTGCAGTTTTATAAAATCATAAAAAATCGCAGTTCCTTCTGTTTTATGTTTTGGCTCCAAGTCTACTCGCATTTGTTTTACCAGGTCTTTCTAATTTTTCTAATGAAAAGTATGTTTTTCATTTCAGTTACTTCGCTCGATATCGATTAACAGCACTTTAGAAACCACATTTGATGGCGTAATTCCATTAATTTCAGCTGCAGGTCAGTGAAGTTAATAAGAAGCGATCGCCAGCGATTGCCCACCTTAGACTTTTCAAGGTCCGCGCTAGCTTGGCAATATTTCAAAAAAGAATATTTAGCTAAGAAATTTTGCCACCGTATTTTTGCTAAACTGCAAATGCACTGTTTTTGAAATTATGAGAAAGAAGGGGGAGATGCGAGTTCGATTCTAGCCAGAATAGCTCAATGGTAGAGCAACCTTATACTTTCTGTTTTATCATTCGTTTTACTTGCCTAGCTTTCTATATTATTAAATTTGGAGATGTGCTTTAAAAATTTGAATTATTACAACACAAAACGACATTATGGGAGCGCAGGCAATCGAACCCTGGTCTTCTTGCATATTATGCCAGTCCTCTACCATTGAGCTACACCCCCGTTTGGAAAACCTTTTCCTAGTAGCGTTAGTTGAGAAGAAATCATGACCGCCTAAAAATTGAAATGACCGCCAGCTTTTTTAATTGGTCGATCATGATGACCGTCAACCATATTTTTGTTATTTCGAGCACTGAATATAGTGATGTGATAATGTAGACTTTTGTTATTTTTTTACAATCTAAATGTAACTACTAGTTGAATCTGCAAATAACCTTGTTTTCATGTTTTATAGGTTTTTGTACTTTTCATATAATAAGTTTCTCTTATTTTATCATTTATAAATTTATTGTGAAACATCATGTCCTTTTGGTAGTCAAATTTTTTACTAGTCAATTTCTGAACAGCGTCCAGTTGTCTGCACATTTGTAATGTATTGAATAGAGCTTACATATCTTGTTGTGCGTGTATGGCTTCACAAGATGATAGTTCTGTGTCCCTTTAGAGTGATAATTTCTGTTTTCAGCAACAAGATTAAGCCACCCGTCAAAGTCTTTTGGAAGATTATTACTGATGATCAAGTACTAGTATATAGTGTAGTGCATTATTATATCCAATTAGGTCTTTAAGTTGCAGGATTTCCATAGATGCATAAAGCCTGTTTAGTTCTTCATTATCTGTTTTGAAGTTCATGATTTTGATGGCTTTGTTCTCAATGTTCTCAATTTTTGTTATTTCCCCTGTCCTTTCTTGCCCCCAAACTTGGCAACCATATTTTAGATAGGAAACAAATACTGAGTAATATATAATTCTTATATATAATAATAATTATATTGCTAATAGTAATACAAGTTTGTTTTAAGAGTGCACAATACTCTGAAAGAGCAGTGCAATTAAATTTGCTTAATAAAAGGTCGGAGCTGGTGTCTAAATGTAGACACGAAACTAAATTTTTATTGTCATCTCCCATTTGAAAAAATAATATCTATAAGTTTTATTACTCAAATAATAAATTTTCATCAAAATAAAATAATTGACGTTCTCTACATAAATTATGAAAATGTTATTTTTCATCATTCTGCCTCTGATGATGGTTGAGTAAACATCGCTTTGCTCAGCGTGAAACACTGTGTAAGGTTTTAATCTATATTGAAAAATTTACCAATATATATATAATAATAATTATATATATAATAATTAATATATAATTCTTCACATAATAGCGTAGCTTAGCAAGTAGTCCAACAGATCTACAGTATTTTTTGGAGATACTTATGATGGACATCCCATTTTAGATATTCATTAATATATAGACCAAGATACTTGACTGCATTCACAGCTTTAATCTTCTGTCCACTAAGTCGAATACTTAGCTTCATAAATGCACTTTCTAGGTGACCTAAAGATAACATTTTTGGTTTTTTCAACATTCAAACTAATCCTATTGGCTCTCAGCCATCTTGTAATTCTTGTTAAATCGCTGTTTATTTTCATGTTAATTGGTGGGTGTTACTGAGCTACGTACAAACCTAGCTAGATTTTCAATTAAAAGCTAACTCAAGCTTTTCTTTCTGCTGGGCAAGCACATCTAAATTGCATGGCGATGGGTTTATCATTTTCTTGTTGAGTATTGACGTTTCTTTATACTACTGGGACATTTTTCGGAACAAAAGGCGCTATTGCAACTTTTTTGAAAAGGTCTCTTTGTTCTTTAAAAAGGATATTTTTTCGAACCAATCAAATTCAATCAAATACTGGATAACAATCAAATGATTGATTTTCGATTGGTTGAATCAGTCGAACACCAGTTGAATATTTACATTTTTTTCTTTTGCAGACAAAAACAAAAACCGTCTCTAAGAACGAAAAATAGAGGAGAAATGTAGGGTCAGGTTGAAAAGCCTGTTCATGAAACCTAGGTAAATTTTTTTTTCGCTGAAATTTCTCTAACTTTTTGAAAAATCCAAATTGAAACATTAAATTTTCTGTGTACAAAATCTTTTTTTTTACAAAATTTGAAATTGACCTTAAATTTTGGGTGCCGAAACAAGCAATTTACAGGGCTCTTGTAACAGATAGAAAATCGTAAAATAAGTTTTGGTTGGCTATTTAAAAAAAATTTATTCTCTTTTCAGAAAATTTTGGTTATGAAAGATCCTTTATGACTCTTAAAGATATTCCTGTCACATTTTCTTCATTTTTCAATAATTATCTAATTTGCTGCATATATATTTTTTACCGTCTGTTACTTCCATCCGTCACTTTTTTTTGTGCTGCTAATTCTGCGACATCAGAAATATTTTTGGTGATCAGAATAATTAAATCATAATACTTTTCAAATACTTGATTAGAAGGCATGTGATGTCAGTTGTTCAAGAAAAGTTTTCAGTTTTTAAGAATTTGGCCCTTTTCAGACCTGCTAAAATATTTTCTGTCCGTTACAAAAATTCTGCTAACAGACAGCTTCTGTTTTTGGCAACTCAATCCCTTTCAATCAAATTCTTTTCCTTTCTTTTTCAGATAAGTATGAACAAAAAGCTAGATAAATACTTAAAATTCAAAAAAGGATCTGTGAAAAAGTAGTGATCTATGATATGTCTTGACTTTTTTCAGCCAAATCTAATTTTTTGAGGTAATTTGAAGGCTGATTTTAGCACCCCCAGTTATTAAGCAGGCCTTTCCTTAAGACGCAAGCAATCATTTTCCCTCTCCGTAGAACTCCCGTAAATTACCAGAGATCGAAAAATCACTCTTGTCTTTGATCAATAAATCAAGATTTTTGGTTTTATTAACATTAATTTATGTGATTTATGGAAAATTTAGCAATTACCCATCCTGAAAAAAATAACATGTTACTCAAACACACATAATTTTTTTGTTTTTTCTTGATGTTTTTTCTAACTTTATACCAATGTTTAAAAACCACATTTAGGATTTGTTACTGCTTCAGTTCGACTGCCATTTTTATCATAACTTTCATATGTACACTAAGCATTATGGCGACTGTTGCATTGTATTTAGTATGTCAATATAGCTTGTATACTTGTTAAAAAGGAAAAATATACATACTTAGAAAGGGTCGTCCATAATCAATGTAAAATTTTGGGAGTGTATGGCTTGCGTATTTTGTTTCACCAGATCTTTTTTCAACTCATGCTTGTATTTTCTTAAGGAAAGGCCTGTTAAGGGATCCCCCTAGTGTTCAAATAGCCCCATTTTTATGTAAAATGTTTTATCCCCACCAATTACATAGACCATTCTTCAGAAAATCTGTCTCCCTATAGGAAAGGGGGGATCACACTGTGTTAAAAATATGGCTGATATGGCTCAAAATAAATGGAACAAGAATGGAACTTTTATAAATGGAACATTTTTCCTTGCAGCCTAATGATCTATAGTTTTTAGCTAAAGTTTAAGCCTCAATAAAATCTTTAAAGAGCCACAGGATTATTTACCCACTTTTAATTGATGACAATGGTGCATAAAACAGTTTGAAGAACTGAAGATCTGCAGCATTATGATCTTTAAATTACATTACTAAAGTCTTATAAAAGATCAAACTAAGATCTTACTAAGATCGTAGTAAGATCTTAGTAAATTTTTCTAAGGGTAATGTTGGCAAGGCTTGTTTTGAGTGTTTCACCTCACTTCACAATATTTCTTTAAATCACATGATCAAATTTATGGAAGTTATGAGTGTTGACAGTGTTGAAAGATAAGGCTTTTCCGATGGTACTGGGCGAGTAGAGTTTCATGAGGACGAGTGGTCTTGCAAAAAATTATTATTTGATTTGTCCGAGAGGACGAGTGAGAATATTTAAAAATTTATTTAAAGTAAGTAAGTTTTGTTTAGCCACTCTAAGATGACTGGGATGGAACACCTTCAGCACCGAAGCCTGATTTCCAAGGTGGTCTCATATAAACACCATTACTGACTTAGGTCCTAGCTTATTATGCTCCCATATGTGCTCATGATCATTTCCTGACGGAAAGATATTGTGTTCGCTAGATGACCGAGGCATGGGTTTGAACTCGGAACCCTTAATTAATATTCAGTGAACCTTAGGATTCGCTGTCTGGTGTGCTGCCAATTGCGCTACAACTGTGCTGGGCTACTACAAGTTATTTTGATAAAGCTTTGATATTATACACTTATTTATTAAATTAAGCTTCATTTGTTTCAGAGTTCATGAAAGTTCAGTTTTTTTGAGTTCAAAATCTTTTGAAGAATATTAAAAATAGAAAATAATTTTTTGAATTTTTTTTAAAAGCTAAAAATCATGGATTATGTGGTTTTCAAAAGTGGCCTGGTACTAGTCAGTGAGCCAAAGCTCATATGTAAAAAGTTTTATTACAGAAGAATTATATATGGAAGTTTTTAATTCTGTGGCACTATTATAACCTGGGATGATTTGTACCTATTCAGTATTGGGGTAGTTTTTCTATACACGATATGACATCACAAATTCTTTATTATTTCTGGGAATTTCTCAAAGTGTCAAATCTTTCATATCTTGATTTCGTCTGCAAAGAGCGGGAACGTGTTTGATCATTAATCGTAACCAACCCTTAATAGTTAATTAAGGACCCCTAATCTTATCAGTTTTATTTATACTTTAGTTTCTTGTAATCATTCTGTAGTTTTAAACATCTTTGTTTTATTGTAGACTCTTAACTTTTAAAGGGATCTCTCTTTCTGTGTTGACCATTGATGGATAAACTTAATAACAGAACAGTTTTCACCTCAAGAATTAAGCTATTCGAGAATATTTTTTTTCTATGAATTCAAAGCAGAATATTATGAAAATTTGATTACACACAACTGATCGCCAGTTCAACAATTGTGACAATTTGTTCGACAAATTTTGTTGATCAGTTAATTAGATCATTAGTTTTTTCAAGTTGTAATTAAATCTAAATTTGCTGTTTTTCAACCAGAATCATTCTATGTTCCCTCAAAACAAGAAGTGGCTGCAAATATTGATGGGCAGTGCCCCTAATTTTATGGCATAAGTTTTCCTCTTGATGGCATACAATTTAAATTCCTGAAGAAATGAAAACCATCTGCTTAAATTTCGGGTCGTGGTGGTGTAGTGGTTAGCACCGTTAGTTCTCACCAATGGGCTCGCAGTTCAATTCCCTGTCTGCGCATGATAAATTCATTTGAACTTCTTGCCTAAGACGTAAAACTAATATATCTAAAAAACAATTCAGTTGCTGTTTTTGGTAGGGAAAAGTGCTTATTAATATTAGGGATTTTTGTAAAAATTGAGCGGTACAAATAAATCAAGCATTTTCTAATTATGAAATACCTAGAAACCGGAAATAGATATAGTAACTGTTATTCTATGTAGTAGTCATTTAAAAAATAGGTACTTGATAGGTTCTGTGGGTTTTAAAGTTTATTTATGTCTGTGCAGACACTTTTATGATACAGTAGTAAAAAAGCAGGCTATTCATCAAAAACTGTAAAAAAAAAAATTTTCACGCCTACAAAAGTCAGAAGCACTACAAAAGCCAACTTAACTGCTGAAGAAAGTCGGATACTTATCCAGACTTATCATTTAGGACTTATCATTAGACTTATCATTTATGCTGGCATAACTCTTATAAAGATTTTCAATTTCCCTTTAGTTTTCCAATTAGTGAAATGAATAAATGTGGTAGCAAAAATTGACTCACTGATATAAAAGTCTTTGAGTCTAGTAGTAATTCCTTTTTCAATCCTTACCATGTTCTTTCTAACTGGAATGAAAAAAAATGAGTAAGCATTTGGGCACTGTATCATTAAAAGACTCTCCTTTAAAAAGTTCTTTGAAAGATTCCAGCCATCTCCCATTTGTTAAAACCCCCTTGTATTAGGCACCCAAGAGTAGTAATGGGAGCACGTGGAAATATTGTGAAAAAATGAATGTGCAATATATGCAACTATCAGGGTTTCTTTGAGAGGTTTTCTAGGGCCTCATAACGGATCCAGAAATTTAATTCCTAATTGAGTATCTCAATTTCAAAACATTCACATGCTTCTGATAGAAAAATGAGGATTGTGATTGTGATTGTTGTGTTCAGACAATTTTTATTTGTTATCTAGATTGGAGAATTTTATTTTTTTTCAAAATGTTTGAATTGTCATCAAAAGTAATTCTCAAATAAAACATTAATTTAATAAATTCGACCAGTTTTTGTTTCATATCATCCATTGAAATTTTAGAATTACTATGATCATTTTATTCAGCCTTGTTGAAAAGAAGTTTGGGTAATTTAAAATCAAAAACTATTTTATATTTATGACCTTCAACCAAAGACAGACAGTAAGATAAACCATGGATCAGCATTTTTGATTAGGCTGAGTACAGAGCGGTTTCTGCCCTGTAGCTTTTGTTTTGAAAGCGAAAATAAATTAGATAGACCGTCGAAAGATTTCAGATTTGAAAAGAAATCAGTCCTGAAAGCTGTCTATCCAAATAAATAAAGTTTTAACATTAGAATAAGGAGTAAGTTGACCTGAAATAATTCATCTTTTAGCACAGCATACAGAGAAAATACGTTATAAATATTCCTATATATCATTGGTCCACCTCAGCAAAACTCAATTCCTTTTCTGAAAACGGCCCCAGACAAAATCTCTGAAAAAAGACCTGAGCTATTTATTTCTGTTTTCAAACCTTCATGAATGGGAAGAAATACAATTTAAACTGGTTTTTGTACGAAGTTGCTTCTAGTCTCATTGGAAATAGCATTCAATTTCTGTTAGGTGGGCTCTAAAGCATTAAACTGCTGTATTGCTTTCAAAGAGCTACATTTTTCCAAGACAAAAAAAAATACCAAAAAAGATAGAAATAGATGTACATAGGATGATAAAGCTTGAATAAGAAACAAAGGTTATTGAAATTTTTCTAGTTACTTTTGGAAAGATTGTAGAATCCTCAGTTTGTAACCTCTAAGCGGTATTGTATTATTTTTTCATTTTGTTATTTGAAAATGGCATAGTCTGCTCATTCTTTCCTCGTTACTTGTGGTAGAATTTTTTATTTAGAAATGTGTTTCGTGAATGCCTGTGGAGGCTGTTAACCAGTGAAAGAACTGTGAAAATCCTCTCGTTCCCTGTGGGGAAGGTTAATTTAGATAGAAGTAAATTTGGGCACAAATATCAAAAACAACTTTTACTGTAGTTCTCAGTATCCGTCTCTGTTTATCGTAATTATTAATTATTAAAAGAGTCATCTTAATAAAAGATTTGGGATCCTGTTTTAAACTGCTGTTACACTGATATTACTCAGTTGTCAATCAGTACATGTCTTGATTTTTAATATTTTCATAAATAGATAATTACTATCTACTGTTTTTAAAGTAAAAATAAATAATGACTTTAATTTTCAAGTTACTGTCAGTTGATTTTTGTGTTTTATTAAAGAGGCACTATCAGATTTTTTTTGATTCACCGACTGGAAAACTTAGCTTGCATAGTATCCAGGAAAATATTTTTTTACTGCAAATTCCATTTGAAAAGGTGGTAAAATGGACCTTTTCCTGATAAAACGACTGTTTTTGCTAAAAGAATTTGTTAAAAGTGAGCTGCTCTGCTTCGTACTATGTATTTTGAAAGGAAACATGGCAGAAGATATTTCTTTACGACTATTTTCAAAAGAAAAAAATTTCTTTTATGTCTATTTTCAAAAGAAGGTATTTCTTTTATGAAGATGAAGAAAAAGATATCTGATCTTTTTTGATCTTTGACTTCATCGTCATTTATAGTGAAGAAGAAAATATCCATGGAAACATCGAAACGACGAAAGTAAAGCGATCAGAATAAATGACATTATTTTATGATAAGCCGATGATATTATTTTTCACCTTAAAAATAATATTCCTTGAGAGATATTTTGACCATTTTTGGCCGAAATATGTATGTTTTTTAAAAAAGAAATATTTTTCTGAAATACGCATCAGTTATAGATTGCATCTAGGGAATAAAAAAAAAATCTGATGTTATAGTGCTTCATTAAGGATTTTTTACAAGAAGTGTCTACTATTAAAATTTTAGATGAAAGAAAGCAGCTTGGAAACGAAAGAAGGTCTTGATTGTTCCATGGAATCTTGCAAACAGTTACTGCATAGGATTAATTCATCGCAACATAATTTGTCAACAGCTCTTCAAAAATTTGAAGAGTATCAATCATGCTCTAATGAAAATAAAACTGAAGCCAGGAAAAAGTTCGAGGAATGTGAAAGTTTACAAAAGCAGCAAAGATTGATGGAATGGACAGACCAGCTGGAGAAAATATGGTAACAAGGTTCTGTTGCTTTCGGGAGACCTAAGCATTATAAGCATTAATCAAGTAAAATGTCCAACAGAAGACTCAGAAGCAACTTTAGGTTTAATGTGTAAAATATAAATAAATAATTATTCCCTATGTTTGCATCAGACAGGATTAATTGTCTCTTGAGTTTTAGGATTACATGAAACTGCACCTAAGATTCATAAAGTTTTATGGTTCTGTCTTTTTGTTCTTTCAAAATAGACTAATAAAAAAGTTCCTTTGTTTTATCTTGATAGCAGAATGACTGATGATGCACTTGCAAATATTGATCTAAAATCAGCAGTAAAGTGCCATCAAAAGTTATTCGAGATATGCTCAAAACTCAACGAAAGCAAATGTGAGACAACCAAGAAATTGTTTTTTGATACTGCTGAATTCTATTATGAGAAAATTAAAGAAATTTTAACAAGGTAAGTGATTGTATCGTTTGATAGTTCAGGCAAGTGGTTCTACGATTTTGTAATTTAAGGTTAGACATCCAGTTTATCAACTGACAATATCCAGTTCTTGGGAGCAATTTTTGTTGTTGTTTTGTTAAATTGTTATTACAGTGCAACCTGTATAAGACAACCACTCTGGGGACCATAAAAAGTGGTCTTCTTAGACAGCTGGTCGTCTTATACAGGTTCAAAAGAATAAAAAATATAATTTATGGATCTGCTGATCTGAATAGAACTGATGGTATTTATAAGCAGGTGGTATTCTTATAGAGGTAGTGGTCTTATCAGGTTTCACTGTACAGTGAAACCTGTCTCAGACGACCACTCTAGGGACCATAAAAAAGTGGTCTTCTTAGACAGGTGGTCTTCTTATACAGGTTGAAAACAATAGAAAATGCCATTTTGGGACCAAGAACTAGTGGTCCTTACAGGCAGGTGGTCTTCTTATAGAGGTGGTCGTTTTAGCAGGTTTCACTGTATATTCTTTGTTGATAATACAGCTGCTCTATATGATCATACTATGATAATAATAATGTATTATCATATTAATAATAATATAGATAATCAGATAATAATAATCAGATAATACAGATAAGACAATCCAACTTTTAATATGTAGTAAAAATAATACAATTTCCATCATTCTGTTGTATATATATCATGTATTTTATACTTCTGATTTCAAAGTCATCTGAAACGATCCTTTGATAAGTATCTTCATACCTATGGATTTGTATGAATATCTATTGGATGTTTTCGAAGGAAAAATTAAATTGGTGATAGTGTATCTTTTATTATTGTTTTTTCTTGTTTTTCAAATTTTGAACAGATTTGTTTTTCAGCTTCTTTTGTCTGGGATAAATTTTGTGTATAAATAGAAAGTGATAATTTTTGATATTTTTTCACACATTGAAAGTCTGATAATTAGTTCCTCAGAATAAGTTTTTTTGACAGGCAAAACTATACTGAAACATTTTTGTTCCTTTTTTTCAACATTGCAACATATTGTAAAAGTCTTTCCAGCTTTTCAAAGTTCATTTACTTCTGAGACCGTTCAGTGTTTTACTTATGCAAATCTCTGTTTGATAAATTTAGCCCTGAAAGGCTCAACTGCATACAGATAGTGTCGCTAAAATATAAAAGCATTAAGTTACCTACTAAAAATGATTTTCTTGATGAAGTTTCTTACATTTGTTTCTGTTATAGAGATATTGATGCAGTAATGGGTGTTATCAAGTATCCATTCCCCACAGGTATATCATCACCAGTGTTTAATAAAAAAGAAAATACAGAAGGAAAGTTGAAAGATATTGTTCTTACAGCTGTACAGTTGCAATCCATGTATCCTTGCTCTATAGTTTTTATCATTAAATACTCAATTTTGTAAGGGTCACTTGGATAACTGGGCATGTGCTACAATTTTTAAACAATGTTCTGAAACTCAGAAATCTTCTTGAAAGATAGACAAATGAAGGGCTGTGTTAAAGTCAAGAGTATTTGTCTTTCAAGGACATGGTGTACAGGCTTTTTGATAGATATTAGAAAAGCGGGGGCATGAGGGGATAATGCTACCCCATATCTAAAACCTCTAAAACTCAACAATTCTGTAGGGGTTAATAGCGTTTTTAAATTCAGAAAATTTCAATGACGCTATTGTTTATGGGGTTAAGAAAGTGCTGATGTTAACAATTTTCCATATGGCATCTGGAATCACGTCCAAAATTTGGAAATCGGGCTCTAATTCACTCTAGGAAGCCAAATCAGCCAACTAGAATATGTCAAATTAAGCGTAGGGAGAGAATGCATAGTTTTATATCAGCAATGT
>JANSTP010100341.1:0-13254 GCA_025330745.1 Cladonema radiatum | reverse complement strand
ACGTGACTAAAAAGAACCAATGAATTTCCACGGTTATACAATATTTTGTTTTGATGTTTTGATGACAACTATGGAAATAGCGGCAGAAGACTATGATGGAAGTCTCCACAAAACTTTTTTTTTTGGTATCAACTTAAATTTTTTTTAATATGTTAGAGATTAATTGAGCTAGCTAGAAATATTTATCAGAGCTATTTACTTTATTTAGGCTTTGTTTCATCCAGATACAGATGTATTTATGAAAAAAGAAACATAATGATGCTTTTATAAAAACCAGAGCACTTCAGCAGTAGATAAGTTTATAGTTAGCTCTGAAGTAAATGGTTCGTAAGTTGGTTAGCTAGATGGATATAGGCCTATAACAACAGAATTAAGGAGGATGTATATATCGCTGCTGCTAGCCTAGCCATAAAGTTTTCAATTCAAGGTCAGTAAGTAGTGTACGGTATGTCTGATGTGGCAGTCCAGATTTTTTTCTAGGCGGGCTTTTATGTTGCACTTAAACTTTTTAGAAAGAGACACTGCTGTGCTGTGTAGCTCTAACCATTAAATAATGTTAGTAAAATGCTGAATGGTTTTCTATAATAATATAATGAAATTTCAGAGATTCTCAATTTTTTTTATGTTTCAGTAAGGTATCAGTGAGCAACTCTCAGGCTCTGTTACTCTTGAAGTGTGTTTATGTTTGAATAGTTGAAGTCTTCCTCGTTTGCTTATTATTACCATGGTATTATGCATTGCTTGTCGCTCTTCGTAAACTTTTAGACACAGCAAAACAATTCATTCAAATCCTTATTTTATTTCTGAAGTAGTTTAGATATAAAGATGATCTTTTTGAATGGGCAATATAAAAGTAATGGTATACTGAATTGTTTATACCGAATACTCATTTAATGAATACTTATATAAGTTTGATTGTACCATAATTACAGAAGCTGATCTGGCGTATTCGGCAAGGGCACCACGAGACCAGTCCGTGACATATTTTTTAACTAAACGTTTTTCTTCCAAAATCTTATGATTCAAATGTTCTTAGGGATGTTTTTAATAAGACCAAATTTAAAAACAATTAAAGAAGATTCATTTTCACATTGAAATTCCAAAGAAATATGATAAATCTGGTAAGTCGTCAACCTTCTCAATGAAATAGGTATGTAAATTAGAGATTAATGTTAGATTAAGAGATCAAATCAAAAACCCTACTCTGATTATTTGGCCTAAGATAGACAATAGTCACAAGATACGGACTGATAGTTTGTTCAGAGCCTCATTCGTAAATACGACAGAAGTTCTTACATATACTTTACAGGAAGAAAGTTTCGCGTTTTCTCGTTTTTTGCCCATTTTCGCGAAAGTAAGTCCCCGCGAAAAAGACTGAAATGCGGATTCGCGAAAGTTTATACCACGCAAAACGGCCTAGGTACGAAGTCACTCGCGAAAGTTAAATTGCAGCTTTTTGTAAAAATGTATTTATAAAAACTTCTGTTTGATGAAAAACTTATATTTGATGTGTAGCCAAATGGGGTAAAAGTGGAACACCAAAACGTCTGGGGTAAAGAAGAGACATCACAAAAAAATGATTTTTCAAACTTCAAAATCAACAGAAGTTTCATTACCCAAAAAGATACTTTATTCATGTTTCTGATGATACGAAACGATTTCACAGAACTTTTATTGGATACACAACAAAGTAGTCATGTTTAAAGCAACTCAAAAAATCAGCTTAGAAGGCAATTTCAGCTTCTTAGAAAGCTCATAGGTGTTTTGCCATTGTTTCTTGTTAAATTGAACTACTCTCAAGTATACGTTTTTTTCAATAGATTTCATCATCAGAAGTAGAAGATAATCTTCAAAAAGCCATTATTTTATATTTGTTAGAATAATTAAAGGACTGTCCCATTATTCCCTCTTAAGTGTCCCACCTTTACCCTTTTCGCAGTCTAATGATGGGACCCACAAAAGCCATATTATGAAACTATGGGCAATAAAGTTTCTTTTGATGTATAAATCCTAGGTTCCATATTTAAAAACCCTTTAAAAATGATCTTGAATACGGAGAAACAACTGCATTTAATTTTAAAAAGGCCGAAGTCCATAAAGAATTATAAAAACTGGGGCCTAAGTGAACTAACAGGACTAACCATAAGCGCCTAAGTCCATTTTAGAGAAGATTTAAAAGGGCCTAAGTCCAATTTCATGATGATTGGTACATAGAGGTAAGGCTGGTATATCAAAGATTTTCCTTGGCAAAGATATTAACTTAGGCTCATTTTGGTTTAATGTTAAAAATGCCTTTAAGTCCTCTCTGCTGTTATTTTTCAATAAGTCTTAAAAGCTGCAAATGGATAAATGATAATTCATACTGAAAAAAACTCAAAAGAATAATAGTTGCCCCCCCCCCCCCCAAAAAAAAAAAAAAAAACCTTCAGTACCAAGTTTTGTAAAATGTACTAACCATTCAAGAAAACATTAAATCGCATTTTTATCAAAATTGCAAAAGTGGACTTAGGCCCTTTTAAAGCTAAGGTAAAGCTAAGGTGATTTGGACTTAGGCCTTTTTAAAACTAAGGTAAAACTCTGAGTTTAAGCTCTGGTTGGAAGTCTCGGTCTCAACAAGAATATTGAATTTAAGTACCATGATGAACATATACACCTTCCCAGCCACGCCCACGTCCACTTCTACTATACTGGTACCTTTATGTAAATTTAGTACCATGCGTTTTATATTTTAATCTACGTATGCGCTATTTGGACCTCAGACCTTTAGAGATGATCCAACTAAACTTTTTGATATTAAGAAGTGTATTTTTATTAGTGTATTGGAAGCTTCTTCACTTTAAAATTATTTAAGATGTTTTGATAATGTTTTCATTATCAATTTATCATTATAAATTTTGTTTCATTTTTACTCTGGTCGTCTAGTGGTCTAAGAAATCTAAGCATTTTTTTGGAAAACCTGGGTTCGAATCCCAGGCAGAGTTTTTTATTTGTTCATTACAAATTTGTCCCTTAATTTGAGCTGAAATGCTTATATAATCCTTTTAATTAGTTTTAATTCTTAATCTAGAAGATATGTCTTGCAAAAACGTTCAAGGGACGAAATAATTTTATCACAGGTTATAATGTCATAAATCAAATCAATTGTACTTTGTTATACATAGGTATTAGGATATCTATGCATTCCAAACTTATCTTCTGATCATCTTCCTGAAAAGACTAAAAAAGTATCGAAATTCCATAAAAAATATCCTTAAAAAGGATAAAAAAAGCCTATTAATATTTGAGGCAGTTTATGATGCAGCGATAAAAAAGTAAAGAATTTCCTAAGAAATAATTCTATAAAGCCATACAATATCAAATATTGACGGGGCAAGTTGCCTATTACCTAATGTCCTTGCCTATTGCCTTTTGCCTAATGTCTTTGCCTATTTGCTTTTTGCCTAATGCCTTTGCCTAATTGCCTAATTGCCTAATTGCCTTTTGCCCAAAGCCTTTTTGCCTATTTGCCTATTGTCTTTTCCTAATGCCTTTGCCTAATGCCTAATGCCTTTGCCTGCTTAGTGCCTCTCAGAGAATAAAGTGAACTCGCCCCATTAATATTTGAGATTGTATGGCTTTATAGAATTACTTCTTAGGAATTTCTTTATTTTTTTATCGCTGCATCACAGGCTGCCTCAAATATTAATAGGTTTTTTTAATATCCTTTTTAAGGATATTTTTTTATGGAATTAAAATTACAAGACGTGGCTTCAAGTGTAATATAGTAAAAAAAAATCCAGTAAAATTACTAGGACCTAAATTCAGAGAGTTTCAGTGTCAAAACTAATTATATGGATGGAGGAAACAGATATTTTACTAAGTTATTTGGTTAACTTAATGTTTATTATTCATTGTTCACCCATATATCGACCCAGTAACCTAATGGTCTACACTTAAAAAGACCAAATTTTGGGAAAAAAGATTTCTTTGTTTGGTCTAAAAAACTGTTTCATCTCATACTTCTTGATAATTTACTATAAAAGAAAGGGAGCGTGCATAAGGTATGTAAAAAGTATAGATGAGGGCGAGGTAACCCAAAGTGTATAGGAGCATGCAAAGAGGAATTCAGGTTCTAACACATTGAAAACGTATGCAGTAGGACTATCTCTTTTTATAGTTTTTCCTTAATATCTGCTTTTTAAAAGCTTCCTGCAATAAGTGATATCCGTTAAAACATTGATAGTTTCTGTCTTAGAGAAAAAATGGCGGAATGGTGGCTTTACGTGTCGTTTTTACTCAAACTCCAGCATATCACAACCGTTTTTCGCTGCTTGTGAATCCTCTCCCAACACTAACATTTATTTAGGTAAAGCTAAAACCAAAATGGAATCTTCCACACCGGTCTGCATATAAGCTTCATACTTTATGGACAGGTTGGATACTTTATTACTATAAGGACAAATTGGATGTAGATCAAGTGAACTGGCCAACTAAAATTACCTTCTTTTTCGGACTACTGAAATTTCGGACAAATAAGACATTCTTTTCAGCATCAGTTTCGTCCCACCTAAACTTCTCTAAACGAAAGGGTTTTAACCATGACAATCAATATTATCTAATGCAGAGTTTAAGCTCTGGTTGAAAGTCTTGGTCTCAACAAGAATATTGAATTTAAGTACCATGATGAACATTTACACCTTCCCAGCCACGTCCACTGCGCTTAATAAAGATATGGAGTAGTTTTTTGACATACTGTACTCAGAATGGTAAATGCTCCTGGATAAATTTTTCGTAATACTGAAAAGAGATTGTGACACAAGGAGTAAAAAGCTTATTTCCTTTGCAAGAAAATAACCAAACTAGAGCTGCTCTGCAGGCCAAGTCTCACGAAAGATCCCGATAAAGCTTAAAAATCTATAAAAAAAAAGTCCTCGTATTATATTGAGCTCATATTAGACACATAATAAAACTGACAAACTTCCAGGACTTTAAGTTTATAAGTTCATATATATTGCTATTAATTTTCTTAACTATACTATATGATAAAAAAGTGTTGATGAATATTTGTTTGTGCACCAGAGCTTACTGATGTTAATATTCAATAAAAGTAACATCATGAAGTCTGAATGAAATTATAAATCATGTCAACATATTTTTTGGGTATGCATCAGACCTAGACATCAAAATTTATTTTAGTTAAAATAATCCTCAGACGAGAAGTATGTAAAAAAGACCATTTTATTAATAAAACTAAATATTTGGTGCCAAATCTTATCAATCGATAGAACATTCTCGCACCAAACAGCATTAAAATATTTGAGATGTTTCTAAGGTCTGAAGTATTGCAGCCGCATTATTTTTCACGATCATGTGCAATAGATATTTACAAATCTAGTCACCAAATACTTTCTTTCTTCCAAAACTTAACAAACATATCACATTTTTCAGGTTCAGGCCTACATCACATGAAGACCTGCTTACTTTTTGTTCAATAATTTTCTTGTTGAAAAAATTAGCTTCACATATCTTGAAAAATAAATTAAATACGGTACATCTGAAATTTTCGATCAGTAATTTCTTTAAATTATCAAATCAGTTTACGAAAATCCATACTCATGACATCGCTCAAATTGAATAGATCTGTTATTGAAAAATCATAATGGAAGTCACGTGATTCGACAATCTCATCATCACTTCATCTATTTATAGAGATGGTCGACGTGAAAACTTGAGTATGATTCTAAGGAAATGTGAACGGATTTTTTATAAATGAAATATATAAAATAATTTGGTTTAATAGACCAAGTATGGGCTTTTGTAAACTGAAATGAAATCTTACCAAAAAGTATGTGCGACAGAAAAAATAATTACCAAATTAAGTCACTACACCGTACTCATCATTCGACATTTAACAACTATAGCATTTTTGAGTTCTACGTCATTTTTAGACCTCCTTCCCTGTAACTTCGCTCAAAAGTTAGAGCGACAGAATATAGTCCAGGAGCCACAGAGGGTTTACCTACACCCACCTGGGATCGTCATTCTGTACGGGCACTTTTTGTCTGGTCTGTTAAATGTTTTTTGTATTTTACAGACCAGAAGAATCAAAAATCAGTCTTAATCTACTGCAAGTATTCTAAAGTCCCTCCGTTTGCCTCTTAGTTCTCTGATTTTTTTTTTTTTTTTTTTCCAAACATACTGTCATACTGTTACAATCCATACATATAATCATCTTATATTAATATCAGTTATGGAAAGCTGTTTCATCCGTCTAAATCGTTATCTTCGTAATAATGTATGTAGTCATTGTTGATATCCACGCTGCCGTTTCTGCAATTTTCGGATTTATATTAATATATCTAAGGTCTTTTTTTACAATCTTTTCATATTTTTACAACTTTTTGGAATTAGTTGTACATTAACACATTACAAACTCGACTAGAGCTGCCAGCACAGGCTCTTCATCTGACTATTGACACAAAGTAATTTTGATGACGTGACATTTCAAATGAGACATTTTATGTATAATTGATTGCCTTGGAGAATCTACCCCAAACCTCCTCTCCAAGGGAAATCTTAAGTACTTAACAAATTTTATTAAAACGTTATAGAATTGTTGCAATGAAAATAAAGGTTAAACAACCTGAGGTCAGGTACTTAAGCGATGATCCCATCTAAATGCCCAAAAAATGTTCCATTTTCTAGTTTTTCCAGGTATACTTTGATGAAGACTATTTCGATTATCTTTCTGTTTCAAAAGTTCTAGCAAAAATAACCCCTTTTGGCTCAATTTTGAAGAAGCATGCCCTTTAAAGTTATGTTGAAAAAAAAAACGTAATTAATTTTGCTTAAATCACTGAAAAATAGCAACTCAATCTATCCATAGGCTGATCGAAATATTCTTCATCAAAATACACCTGGAAAAACTAGAATATGGGACATTTTTTGGGCATTTAGATGGGATCATCACTTTAGTGCCTGATCTCAGGTTGTTTAACGTTTATTTTCATTGCAACTTTTCTACCACGTTTTAATTAAATTTGTTAAGTACTTAAGATGTCACTTGGAGAGGAGGTTGGGAGTAGTTTCCCGAATGCGGTCAATGTACATAAAATGTCACGTTGGAAAAAGGTTGAAATTATGGATTGGAATTTAAAAAAACAAACAACAAACGATGTCAACATCATAAATTTGAATTGGCATTCTACTCGAAATATTATGAAAGCTATGTGGAAGAAATATCGCAGTGAAATTATCCATACCGATTTTAATAAACTTTTAACGATGACCTTTGAATACATAAACTAAATAAATAACTAAAAACATAACTTATTGTCTTATTTTTTAACATATATTATGGCGAAATTATCATATAAATTATGGATGGGAGACTCATCAAAATTACTTTCTGTCAATAGTATCAGATGAGGAGCCTGTGCTGGCAGCTCTAGTCGAGTTTGTAGTTTGTCAATGTACAATTAATTCCAAAAAGTTGTAAAAATATGAAAAAGTTGTCAAAAAAAAGAGCTTAGATGTATTAATATAAATCCAAAAATTGTAGAAACGCCAGCGTGGATATCAACAATGACTATATACATTATTACAAAGATAACGATTTAGACGGGTGAAACAGCTTTCCATAACTGATATTAATATAAAATGATTATATCTATGGATTGTAACAGTATGACAGTATGTTTGGAAAAAAAAAATAATCAGAGGACTAAGAGGCAGATGGAGGGACATTAGAATACTTGCTGTAGATTAAGACTGATTTTTGAATATTCTGGTCTGTAAAATACAAAACGCATTTTGCAGACGAGACAGAAGTGAAGTATTTGGTTATTTTCGTAGGGAGAATCCATTTTAATACAAAATAGTACCTGGTCAGTAAATTACCGGTCTGTATTTTTTACGACTTTCTTTCTCAAATATAATGGAAAGGAAACATTTTCAGACCTATTTTTTTATATTTTTCTTATTCCACTCAAGAAGATCTTCCCATTGATATATAAAAACACAGTTTTTCTGACATGAAGATCTGCACTATTAAGGCCAACTGAAGGGGCGAAAGGTCTGAAATAAAGGGGCTAGATACAGAATGACGATCCCAAATTTTTTTGGGAACATTGCATTTTTTTATTCTATTAGTAAAATATTTTCAAAAAATCTTATTTCAAAGGATCCTGGGGGGGGGATGTAGGTAAACCCTCTCTGGCTCCTAGAGTAATAAATCTGGAACGATTCCACAATTTTCAGCCTTATTTATTGACTTTTTTAGCTCATTATGAAAATCATCTACTAAATAACCAATTTGAAGGGAGTTCAAGAATTGTTGTCTTTATAAATCTTGAAAAACATCAGGAGATTCCTCTGGAGGCTAGCTACCTAGCATTTTCCGAGGCATTTATAAACTTGAAGACTTTCTATCTGGGAATTCAAACCATTAATACAATCTAAACAAAGCATACTAATAAACTTATCCTATCTTGAATCTTTCGAGCCAGCTAAAGAGGCTGAATTCTTCCAAATATATCTCAATTTTTGCAAAATTCAGATCACAACCTCTTTTACCAAACAAAATAGATAAATGAATTATCGAATCTTAAATATATTGGTTGGACTATTTGAACATCTTCCCAAGCTAATACAGTAAAGTAAAGAACAATTTACAACTTCACGATTCATTTCACAGCTCCCTTACAGAACTCAGTTTACAAGTCAGTCTTCCACCACTTCCACGAGGCGAGCTTTAAAGTTTAGTTGACGATTCTTGTAACCTTTGCACGAAATATTGGATTCTCTTATCACGAAATACTGGCGCAATGGGCGTCATTTATAGGAAAAGATTGAGAGGAATTCTTGAACAGAGTCCAAACTGATTCCGAACTTTAACATTGACCAAAAAAAAAAAAAAAAAAAGAAGAAAGAAAGAAATTTTTAAAGACGGCGGCAGAAAACTCTCAATTTCGTGAGATAGTAATACCTGACGGCGGGATAAAATTCAAAAAAGTGAAAAGTTCATAGCAGGATGGATTGGCAAAAAAAAGACGTTAATTTGAAGTTAGCTGTGATAATCTACCGACTGTATATGTTTCGAAATTGAATGTTTACTGTTAAGCCATGTACAGATGAAACAATTTTTGATAAGCTAAAAATGACAATATCAAAAGTCCAGACTAAAGGATGGCTAGGAACGAAGTTTTTTTCTTTAAAGATGCAACATACATAAATAACGTTTATACACAATCGTTTGTGAGATATTCACACAACTTTTCGCCGCCAGAAACATACAAAAGACGAAAGGAGTTAAGACATTTTCAAAGCAAAGCTCAATAGCTTTTAAAAATTCAGTGATTTTCATCGGATTTTTTTTTTGTTTATTTTTAGTTTAGAATGTTTGTTACATATAATATACAAATAGACATGAATCTAAATGATATCAATAGTAACAATTATACTGTACTGTATGATTCCGGCAAGATTTTATCAAATAGACTCCAGAGTTTACTGCCAGAAACGTTCGTAGAGAAAGTTTCACGTTTCCTATTTTTCGGGCTTTTTTATTAAAATTTTTTCTGGGCTAATTCTCCGAAATGCTGCCACTGCGAAAATTTTGGTTGATTTTACCTTAGGATTTTGCTATTAGTCTTTTTATGGTTTATGTTACGAATAGTTTTTCCTTCAGCTGCTTTTAAATGCATGCAATTAACCTGAACGACTTATTTTAACTTTTACTGTATATACATCTCGTTTTATTTAAATTCCTGATCTAGAAAAGGTCTAGCGTAAGCTGTCAATTATACGTCATAATCGTTATCGTAATTATTATTATTTTTGTTGTCACTATCGTTTATGTTTTCGTATTTATTTATGGATTATGTGCTATTTCTATATTTTAAATAATTACAATTTACAATTTAAATGATTTTTCTGGTCTATTCTTAACTGAATGCTTTGCTTCGCTTTAAAAAACTGCTATGCGTTAAATCTCTATTGACCGAAAAAACCTTATTACCAAAACA
Source organism: Cladonema radiatum (assembly GCA_025330745.1). Taxonomy (NCBI): domain Eukaryota; kingdom Metazoa; phylum Cnidaria; class Hydrozoa; order Anthoathecata; family Cladonematidae; genus Cladonema; species Cladonema radiatum. Next base: position 3,250 of record JANSTP010100341.1, on the reverse strand, counting down.
TGAAATAACGACTCTTTTGCTGTCTTACAAACATAAATTCAACTGAATGTAAATAGTGCCTGTCTTCAATTATTGTTCATAATTTTCTCAAAGTGATTTCAAAATGACAAAAAGTAGTCTAATGCTCTCTCTTTGATTCATAATACACTAACTCTTCTCGAACATAGACTTGCATTTCGAAAACCTGTATGCCTTTTGCATTCTCATTTGGTTGATGTCGTTGAACATGAACAAAATTTCCTTTTCTGACTCTCCCTTTGCATTCACAGAATGCGTTCCTTTGACCTAACGCTGGTGAGACGTCACAACAAATTCCATTGGATCCAAATTTGTGGGACGTACCGATTGATATTCCAACGCTCATATCATCTACATTTATTTTGAAATAGATGTATTCAATCTCGTGGATATTATAAGTAAAAGATATAATCCCACCAAAAATTTTCATTTATTGGTCAATAAGGGTTTTAGACTATTAATGGAAATTTCATACGGAAACTTTTTTTCTGTTTCTAAAGTTATAGACTACCAATGAATTTTTCAAATATGCCACTTTTAATTTGCTTTTATTTCAGAATGAAAAATTTTTTGGTTTTTTCTTCTCTTTTTTAGTAAGATGAATTGGTAATATCTCAACAAATAGTGAAATCTTTTTTAAAAACAATACCAGAATGCACGTAAAAATCTATTTCCTATCAAATAATCAAATAAAATTTGTGGTTCAACTTATATCAAGAAAATGTTGCAATTTATAGCTTATTAAATCGTTCATAGGTATTAAAACCATATTTGCAAGAAATTGAGGTAAACCCTCCTACGAAAAAAAATATTATTACTAAAAAAAGCGCAAAAAACCACTAATCTCCAGTTTTGACGCCATGAATAAAATGAAACTGCGCTTTATTGTTTTAAATCTAAACCCTAATGTGATCTCCCTGTCTGACCACACCTAAGTTTTTGGAGAATATGCCTGTAACAACATTTGTCCAAATGAAAACTTTTGATTCTATTTCAAACCAAAAATATTTAGGTCCTTAACTGAAAAAAATGCCTCATGACTGGCTGGTCTTTTTCGAGCTATATTTTACCCAAATCAAGATATGGTATAAATGGATGATTCTTAGTTCTCACTTTAATATCATTCGAAATTGATTAGCACCTTTATCATCGAATATGGTTTTGAAATTCTTGACTTTTCTATATGGCAAAAACTGAAATAATCAATTTTTAAACGCACGTATTAAGAAAAACAACCACTAGAATTCTCCCAAAGTCCTTTTTTTTCCAATTTCCATGTAATGTGTTCAATTTCGATTACATCATAGTAGGCTCAGTAGACAGAGTAGGCTCAAAAATATAAAAATTTAAAGTAGGCTGAGTAGGCTCAAAAATATTAAAGTTTGATAGTAAGCTGAGTAGGCTCTATTTTCTAAAATCAATTTTGGGTGGGGGAATTCTGCAGTTGCTGTACCCTGTCAACGTTATATTAAACTTTTTTTATCTCATTTAAGTTGACATATTTTACGATCTCGGTTTACTTCGGGTAGGTACAAAATGCGTAAGACATAATGCATAATACATAATGCATAACGCATAATGCATAATTCATACTGGCCATAATATTCCCAAATGTTATAAAAAATGTTTTTCTTTTCAATTTGTCATATTCAAGTGTAATTTTTAGCCCCTATGTATGATTGTTACATCATTTTCAGAATCTTGTCGGAATTCAGAATATCTTCTCAATCGGCTTGATATTTTACAGAACAACTTAGCGAATTGATTCGCAATCTCCACGATGCTTTTAACAGCAGCCAGGGACCAATGATTAAGTATTTTAGATGATGAAATAGTGTTGTGATGTTGTAATTTATGTTATTTCGTGACAAGCGATATCTTTTACAGTAATTAGATCCTAGAATTTTTAATTCTTTCATGCTTAGATATACTTTAAATTTGGGATGAAAAGGCGAATTTTGACTTAAGGCGAATTTTGAATTATAAGTTCACCTCATATAACAATTGTCACACAAAAGGATAAAAAAGCTGTCAGTAATTGCAAAAAGTGTAGATTTATCATCAGTGTTTTTCCTAACTAATTTTTCAGAGACAATATTCACACACAATAACCTCTCATACTAAATATTCAATTTTATAATCTCTTTCTTCTTTTCTAAAATAACTTTTCTTCCAGATATTGAAAGAGAGGAAGGTTTTATACTAATATTAATTTAACTTTTACCAATATACTTTGCTTCGAATATTTGTTTGCATCTGATATGATGATCAAGACATTTGCTAATGGTACTCCGAAGAAAGGAAGTTCAAATTACTTTTATTTAGTTTTGAATTATATGTACTAGTTATCGCATGGTTTCAGAGTGAAAATAATAGTGAAAAACGAAGAATGAGAAAAATATTTGCAATATTGCACGAAATAAACCATGCGAAAAAAACCGGTTTGTCGCTAGTTTTAAAACATCATTGAATATTCATTTTATTTGAAAAACTTTCCAAAGCTTTTTGTTTACAATGCGTTCGAAAATGAAAAACTTTGACACTGTAATGGTTTCTGGATATTTGCACCGTTTTTAGTCGCTATTGTAATGTTTTCAAAATATTAGAAATTGCATCGTTTTTCAACCAATCAGATTGCGTAAATTTTCGAAACTAGCGATAAACAGCATTATTGAATGTACTTTTCCATAACTACTCTCCCCATGACTTTTGTATTTATTTCACTTTTATCTAAACTTGGGAAACTAAAAGATATACATTCCCTTGTTAATTTGTTAATGATGAGGCGTTGAAAAATTCGAAAACATTGCATTGTAAAGCTTCTGTCGAATAATTTTCGAAAAAAAATTATTAATTATTCGTTCGAAGAATTATCTGAAAGATGTATCATAATAAGGTATTTTTTTATTCTAATTTCGTGGAAGCACTCCCTCGAGTAGCTCGAGTTTGTGTGCACATTCCTTCGAGAATTAAAACCATGTAAATATGTTATATATATATTTTTTTAACTTTTGTTTTTTCCTCATAACTACAAGTGAACGTGTGAAATAGAAAAAATATATGAAAATAGTTACAAATAGTTGAACTCGTAGAAGACTATCTAAATCCTGTGCATAATATTTTGAGAAAAATAAAAAATCAAAGAGTACAGCTAGTAGTCGGGGTGAGAAATTGCTATTTTTGAGAAAGGTAGACAAGAGGTACGAATGGAATTTTTTTTCATAACTCAGAA
>JANSTP010100230.1:0-13257 GCA_025330745.1 Cladonema radiatum | reverse complement strand
TAGTAAAACTTAAGCAATTCTAAGAGATTTAGTATAATCTATTCAAACCAGCAATAACATTTTACTTCAAATACTTTTTGTCGAAAGAAAAAATGTTAAAACACTTTTGTGAAAATGGTTGTTATTCTAAGGATCCAGGCAGTATTTGCTATTTTCCCCAAGTAGCCGTGGTGGATTTAACCCTAAAATAAGATTGCCTTTGATGCCTGGAACAACTAAATGAAAGGAATAAGTTTCAAAAATTTTCCATGATCAAGTACATTCGGGAAAGACAATCCTTAAATAGAAGGATTTAGAGGGGCGAGTATTATATCTTTTTCTTGAGAAATGTATTTGAAAGAACTTACCCAAATATATTTTGGTATTTTTGGCATGTATATTTTTTATCATTTGTTTCAGGGCTTTAGACATCAAAAAGACAAAGTTATCATGACTGTTTTGGCGTTTCTTTCTCTCTTTTTGGTGATTATTTGCTTTATATGACTTTAAGTACATGAATAGTTGGGTTATAGTGTCTTTTCTTTATTGATTCCTTCATTATTTGCCTTTGAGAATTTAACTTGCTAATTTTCATTTATTTTTTGATCATTTCATTTGTATATGACTTTAAAAACCATAATGTCTACTTTAAAAGTCATGGCCTTTACTGTCAAACCTGTCTAAGACGGTCACCTTTTGGAATCAAAAAAAGGTGTCTGTCTTAGAAAGGTGGCTCTCTTATAGAGGTGCATTTTAATGTAAGATTGTCATTTGGAAGCTTGAAAAAATGGCCTTTTTAGACAGGTAGCTATTTTATACATTTTTAATAACTGTACTACATTTATGACTTTAAAAACTGAAGCAGCTATGCAATATTTCTTGATGACTATTTACTTTGTTTGAGACAATTATAAAGATTTAAATGTCTGGATTACCTTGAATTTCATAATTTTTATTAATATTATTTTTTTGCTTTGTTTGTTGCTTGATGCTAGGGAAAGTAAGTAATGGATAGTTTAGTGTCAATTTAGAAAGTAATAAGAGTCATAATAAGAGTCTCTTGAAAATATTTTCTTTTTATCTTTTAGTGATAACAGAAATCACAAAAAGAGTTTCTGACTGGAAAGTATTTGGCTGCATCTTGGGCTTGAAGAATTGTATTTAAAAAGACTATATGAAAACATATCAAAAAATACAAAACTCAGTAATGATGTTTCCAATGTTTTATATAATAAATTGATAATTGGAAAGTTTTCATATCCCTTGAAACTGCAGAACTCATGGGGTTTTTGGGAAAAGTATTTGAACCAATTTGAGGAAGGAAAAATAGTGATTGTTTGAAGGAATGGAAACAACACATGAAGAGTTGCTAGAAGAAATTTCAGATGATTTAGGTTTGTAAATTTTAATTTTAGTTTTTGATTTTATGAACTGTAACTTGTTGGTCACAAATAAAAAGTTTGTCTTAGTTATTTAGTTACTGAATTTGTGTTTTTGTTTGGCAGAAACTACATTTTAGAGCATGTGTGTTTTGTCATCAGCTAACAAAAATTCTAATACCTCACATGCAAGTAGCTTGTTTATAAAGATAAAAATAATATTATTTTAATATCAACAGAAATTATCATTTGCTAAGTAAACCATGTACATGCAATTCTTAAGGTTGTTTTATTGGAATAATCTCATCTCGGCTTCTGAAAAGCACCTTCCATTAGAGCAAAAAAAATAATTAACCTGATTTTCCCTTGGTTCCTAGAGGAATCAAAAGGAGTGGGAGAATGGAGAAGTTTTAGGTTAACTCAATGGGATAAGTGGTTAATTGTTTTAATCCTTTTAAACAATTTATTTAACCCCCTTTAAATGCTTATCAATAAATCCCCATTTGGTGTTTTTTGATGCAATGAGGGTTCAGGGTACAAAGGTTGTTTTAGCATACTGTGGTACAAAATCTTTGATGAGACTAGGACCAATTCTCAACCAATGACGTCATAACTGTTCCTTGGTATTGCTGTTTTTAAGCATAGAGAATCACAAAATTATCTTTAAAGGTAGTGTTTGCCATATTTTTGGTATTTCAGGTCTTTAGCTCTGACTAAAAAGCTCAAAAAATCACGAATACCGGGTTTTATTTCATCTCAATCTAATGTCCCGATCAAAAGTTATTGCCATCTAACTTTTTGACAAATCAGCAAAAAAGGGAAATTCCCTTATATTTGTCTTGAACTTATGACTTTGTCAAGTGCCTTGGGAACTTGTTCAGATATTAAGATTATTATAATTTCTGAATAGATATTGTTTTGAAAACAAAACCTTTCTCAAAATGTGTATACTTTAAAAATATTAGATATTTGTCTTATTTCTTCAAAAATCAATGTTGTTTCACTAGCCTTGGACCCTTTTCAGTTTTTTGGCCATAGTTTGCAGAGGGGTAGAATCACCCCTCCCTTAAAAGTTTATCCCCCCATAATGTAATCCCTGCCCCCCTTTTGCAAAAATAGCTATCCCCCACCCTTTTATTTGATAAATGACTTGCAAAAGAAACTGCTCAAATAAAGTAGGAGTGTAATATCAAACTGCAGATATTAGAGTTTTGAGCAAGAGAGAAACATTTAACATGGTAATTATCAAAAATGATGATTAAATTTAATAATTAGTAGGACTAAGAAAGAAATTGATGAAAGTAAGAAAGTAAGTTTGAAAAATTACCTATCCCCCCCCTTGAAAAGTTACTCCTGCCCCTTTTGCTTCTCCCTCCTCCTGAGAAATGAAATTTTCCATCACTCCCAAGAACGCAATTTTTGAAAAGTTTTATCCTCCCACTTTAAGAAAGGGGTGGGGTGGGGGGTTCAAACTATGTTGGCCGCAGTCTCTTAATTCGTAAGCACAATGATTTTGAGTTAGATGAAAATAGTTTTTGTATTTGGATTACATTATACTACAAAAAATCAAAAGACATATTAAAAAATGTTTTCCAGTCCTTGAAAATCAAGAAGCCCTAATTTTGGAAAATGGCCTGGGCCTAGGACCCAAAAGTGTTTTTCCAGAAATTTTTATCAAAATGATTTCTTTCAATGGAATACTACAAATGTGGAAAATGTTATAGCAAAAAGCTAATTATTTTTTTAGTTACAAGAATTTTAATGATAGCAAAAACTTCTAAGGATTTTGATAACATCACAAATTGAGTGATGAGTCATAAAATTTTAGCAGTTATTAAAATCCACTAAAAATGCTTAAACATTCAAACATCAATAGCTTTGGAAGGAAAAATCAGATTAAGATGAAATAAAAACCAGTTTTCATAGTTTTTAAGCTCTTGAATATGAATGAAGATTTGAAATACCAAAAATCTAGCGGACACTTATCTTTAATGTATTTTATGGCTTATTATTCAAATGTACTGACATATAGTAGTGAAAAAAGTAATTGGCGAAGTTTTGGAAAAGCTTAAACATCAATATGGCGTCACACATCAAGAATGGCTTGGAAGTTTAAAAGTCTCGTTTTTGGAGTGACATCCTTGCTTTAAGAATTGGAGCTGTACGTCCAGTTTTATTTAATTTGACACTTTCTTCATTTTTAATGCAGTTCAGTTGCTTTTATTCAGTCTTGAAGAACACTTGCCGAGTTGCAAGGCAGGGTTCCAATTAACTTTATCAAAGTGATTTGCCAAAATTCATGCAAAATAACGAAGTTAGACTATCAAACGGTGGATAACTAAACTCTTTAAACTAAATCTGATTGACACTGAGAATTAATGGAATATTGTATTTTTTGTAAATAAAGACCTCATGCTTACTTCATAACTTCTTATTTCCAACGCTTGAAGGCTTCTATACAAAGTTTTTTTGAGGTTAATTTCCCCTTTTTTTCATTATTCTTGAATTCTTTTTTTTCATTATTCTTTTCCAAAACTTTTACTTAATATTTTAAACCTTTTATAAAGTTTCCCTACTATTGCCTTTCATATTTCTTGAATGTAGAAGAATTGACAGAAGGTTTGACTGTTATATGTAATTGTTTGCAAATATAAGAGAATTGAAGGGAAGTTTCAAGGCTTCTACAAAGTTAGTTTCTCATTATATTTCATATTTCTTTAATATAAAATCATGCAGGGGAAGTTTCATGTTTGTTTTAAGTTATATATCATTTTCCATTAATGTAGAAGCATGCACCGGAAGTTCCAAAGGGAAGTTAGTTGCTCATTGTATTTCATTTCAGGCCCGTAGCCAGCATTTTCGGATTGGGGAGGCATAATACTAGTCAGCCATGATTGTGAGACGGTTTTACTCGAGATCGAGTAAAAATCGAGTTTTACTCTCTCTAGAACCGCTAAAATAGCCACTTTGCAACAGGTATTCCGGCATGTTTGCATTATTCAAGTTGAAAAATTTGCAAAGCCATCTTAACTATATCAATTTTGTGTTCCTATTTTGCATAACACTTGATCAGTTTTCATACGCTTAAAGATTGAAGGTGTATTAAATGAATGGCAAACGAATATAAATGGGTAGTAAATGAGTGACAGCGATTGGTAAGTGAATGTAAACGGGTTGTAAATGACTCAAAAAGAGTGAAAATGTATACGGAATGGATTAAAATAAGTTGACTGTTGCCAAAACCAATGTGAGTAAGTGAGAGGGCATAGAAGCAAATGCAAAAAAGAAAACAGTTTTGAATGAAATTGAATCAAACTATTTGGAAATTTTTAAAATGTATAAATTTCCACAAAATTTTATCAGTGCGCAGAACAGAACAGAACAGAAAAAACAAACTATTTTAAATAATTCAGAAATTGTTTTATAAATTAAGTCCCAAGAAACTTCAGAAAAACAAATTCTTTATAATTTTTTTGGTGCTTAGTTTTCCTTGTTTTTTGAAAACTTGGTCCAAATGAGCTGTAAATATTGCAATTACAGTATCACATCACAGCTTCTAGCTTTCGTTATTCTATATCTCAGAAAGTCATGTTTCAGAAATTTATATTTTTTTTATAAGTTTATAGATCGAAACCAATCATAAGACCTAAAGAATTGACCTTTTTGTTACGGTGTGTTTTCCTCTTTAGGTAACGTTTATTGGCAACGTTTGGTTAAATCTCTAAAATCACACTAAAGTCGCAGAAGATTTAAAATATTTAGACAGCACAAAACACATAAACAGCATGGTTGTCCTTGATGCTTTCATTAGTTGTTATATGAATAGGCCATCATTAAAACTCAACCGCTTACCATCACTAGTTTATTAGTTACAGTCGACGCTCGTTATCTTGAACTCTCAAGGGACCGGCAAAAAAGTTTGAGATAGCAAACGTTTGAGATAGCGAGTGTTTGAGATAACGAATGCAAGTGGTGTAAAAGTTCGAGATAGTTAAAGTTTTGATATTGCGTAAAAAATCAAAGCCAATTGATAAGTTCACGTGTTATTTAAAACCCAGAGAGATCGAAATGGAACGTTTTTCGTTCGATTATTTTGCTACCATGTCGAAAGAATAAAAAATACCAAAACAAAACTTCTCCTAAAATAGTTTCACATTTTGAACTTTTGAATTGGAACGTTTTTTGTTCGATTATTTTGCAAAGATTCCAACGAAAGTTCGAGATAATGAGCGACAAAAAGTTCAAGGGACCAAAAAATTGATTTGAGATAGTGAAAGTTCAAGATAACGGGTGTTCGAGATAACAAGCGTTGACTGTATTTCATTACGATTGATTCTATTATTATTGCTATTATTTTTCTTTTTCAAAAAAAAAAAAAAAAAAAATTATTGGGAGGGCAATGCCCCCCATTGCCCCCCCCTGTGGCTACGGGCCTGTTTCATTTTCTATGATATTGCAAGTATTTACAGGAAGTTTTAAAGCTCCTGCAAAGTCAGTTTCTCATTATATTTTGCTCCTTTGGAATATTAAATCTTTTTAAATTTGTTTCACATCTATTTATTTTTTCTGGAATATAGGATAAATATACAGGAAATGCCAAAGCCTCTACAAAGTTTGTTTCAAATTATATTTCGTTTTTCAAATTTGATAAAACAGTATGAAATGATTTAGTATTGAATGTCTTTTTTTCCTTGTTTTGCTACTTTTAAAAAAATTTGTAAATGAATATTTGAATACACTGTTTGAATGAAAACATTTTATGGTAATGAATGAAGATCACAGGAATTTCCACTAAAGAATTCTTTACTTTGAATGCAATGTTATTATGTGAAGATCAATGTTATTAAACAAAAGATTTATTGGATAACAAGTTTAATTTAGCAATTTTAACATGTACAAAACATACTTTTTCAAAGAAACAAAAATATTTTATTAAAGGAAAATGATTTAGTGATTGTATTTATGATTCATAATTTTGTAACTAAACAACAAAATTGATTCTCAATAACTTTGAAACAGTTTGAGTTTCTTGAATCGGGAATTGCTAATTGGAACTCTGTAAGTTTTTTTCTTGTTAAAATTTATAATTTTTATCCCCGTTGAAAAAATCCCTGATGTAATAAAAATAAACTATTCAACATTTCTGTCTTTATTAAGTTGTAAATCATTCTGAATAAGTAGTTTTCATAGGATTTGAAAACAACTGTAAAAATAAGGAAATATAGTATTTTCAGAATTTGATTGCTTCATTAGGGATTCTACATAACTATGCAACCTTAGGAACAATATATTTCAAATTACTAAACAAACATTTCTCATCCACTCACAGACTCTACAAAAGCATTAATAAAGCCTCTATCAAATTAAGTTATAGCTGTTCCCAAGGAAAGCCAAGGCTCTAATAATAGATCAAAAAAATACTGTCTGTTAGAAAATCAGTGTGTTGGCTTGTCAATTAATATATAAAGCCACAGTAACTAATGACACTGATAATGAAACAAAGTATTATATTGGTTGTGCTGCTACATCTTTCAAAGAAAGATATTGCAATCACGAGTAGTTGTTCCAACATAAATGATACCAAAACAGAACTGAGCTGTCAAAGTGCTCATGGAAAATAAATAATGATGGTGGGATACCATCAATAAAATGGAAAAAAAATGATGGGGCAATTAAACAACAATTGCAAATTATGCTTCACTGAAAAATTAACTATTTTAAATAAGATTAATGATTGAAACTTTTTGAGCTAAAGAACAAGTATTTGTTGAGTAATGTCAAAACTGATAGCATAGCATGGATTAGTTTCTTTTTCTGTAGTGATTGTTATTTTACGTTTTTCCTTTTCTTTTTAGAGAAATAGGAAAAATATGCCTTAAAGGGGAACTGGGGTTTGGAAAAAAATTTTGAGCTTTGTTTTTAAATCATGCTTCTTACCCTAAAAAATGTCAGAAATACAATTACAATTGTATCTTGAGAATTACTTTCTGAAATATAAAATCAGTAAAGCTAGCATTTTTGACGTCATACCAGCTATATTACAAGCCGTAAAGGTGGATAAAATTGTAAGTAAAGTGGAATGAGCTAAAAACTGTGATCAAAAACAATATATTTGATATTTTAAATATAAACCTGGTTTTATATCTTAGTACATTCTTTTGTGCAAAGAAATAAATAACTATTCAATTCAATCACTTTTACATAGATTTCTGTATATTTTCCATATAAAGTATAGCGTCTATGACATCATAATTTAGGAATTTTTGAAAAGTGTTTTCGCTAATAAAAACATGTATACTTGATCGTATGAGAAGAAATATACATCATTGGTTTTGGAATAATGCGCTCTTTAAAATGACGGAATAAAAAAGGCATGTTTTTTCTGACTTCAGTTCCCCTGTAAGATGGCAGTGGTGGAATTTAACTTGTTTAACACTTGTCCATTTGGATGACTAAATAAGGATTTATTTCATTATTTGGTCGCCTGTAGAAAAATTGAGTTGTACTAGTTATAAATAGCTAATAGAACACTTAAACCCAGTTACTTTATACCTTAAACCCAGTTCCCCTTTAAGATTGGTGTGATACCTTCTTGTGGAGCAAACTCTTGTCTATCACTCCCAAACTTATATGAAGCTCTTTATTTAGTTGAGCACTTTCAAAACTTACCGCATATTTATATTTAATAATATATATGAAAAGGCATGCACTACCAAAAGAAATAAAGGAAAGGCAACAATGGAAACTTGACACTGTTACTTTATTTTTGTTCACAATGAATTAACCATGAAGAACTAAAATACATAAGAAACAAAAATAAAAAAATGGTTTAATAAAAATGGTTGATAGTTACAAAAAGAGGACATAGCTTTTGAAAAGTTCATTCCCTCCCCTCAGTTTCTTAGGTTTATAAATTATGTTGCAAAAAAACACAGAACAAATTTATTGCCGCAAATAATTTTGTTGCAAACACCTGCTTCCATATGTCTATTGAGATCAAAATAAAGAATAGTTTTGAAAAGATCATATGAAAAATCAACATGGATAGTAAGGATGATTTACTAGCACTAGCATTAACAGTTTTAGTTGTGACGATTGATGAAAAAACAAGCCAAAATGTTTTCCTAAGAATCTTGTTCTTTGTAGTTGCAATCTGTTTCGTCAGAAAGACATGGGTATTTTTTAACACATTTGGCAAAAGCCTCTTCCTTTTAGATATTGAATTGAGCATTTCTGACCATGTTTATATTGTGTTCAAACTTATGATTTTTCTTTGTGTGAGTGTTTCTTTTTTAGATTTTGATGAGTGCGTTTAGTTTCGGTCAGTTGGGATTGAAAAAGCATAGTTTTCTCTGATTTCCAAATGAATGACGTCAAAAAATGTCGACGTCTCATTTAATTTTAGTTATTTGCAATAGAATCAATTTTTTTAGCAATAGGAAATGAAAAATTTTCCATTCTCTATCGCCAAAAAATAGGTGACAATTTTTAAGTGACGGATTAGTTATTAACAATCTGTGTCCACCGAAATAGAATTACTTTTTTTGGCAATTGAAATTTGCTACAAACAATTTTTAGGGCTTTAGAGAACCTTCTTTACCTATTTGCACTTTTGCATTTTGTAATTTTATTTTTTAGGGGCTAAAACCACTAAAAAATTAGACCACTCTTAATTTCAATCCCATTTGAGTATTTCTTATGAAATTATTAGAGTTTATAGATTTAAAGCTTAGGGGATAAGCTTAGGCAAAAACTTTTGATGTCATCAAAGAGTCACAAAAAATGTCTCATTAGTAAAGAATACATACCTTACGCACCATTATAAAATCACAATTTTTTAATGGTATGAGTTATCAATTTTCATGTTTCATAAAATCTTTCAAAAGTAATCTTTATGTCATTAGATCCAAGCCCTTATCCAAACCTGTTTTCTTTATTCCTAACATTTAACAGTATTGCTCCAAATCATTTAGTGTTTCCGTACACACTCAAAGCATTTCCATATCAAAATTATCAGTTTATTAGAAGATATAGGCCAAAAGAGGCCATGTGCAAGTGACCGTGAAATTATTTTTGGAAAACATTAAAGATGAGTTTCAATTTATATGCACCACATATGTGAGAAAAACCATTTATGAAATTCGATTATATTATTAGACACGTGGCTTTTTAACTTCGTATTGGAATTCCTTAGTTTCCTAGCATATTTTTATAAAGGGATCCCTAAGTGAAAATATAACTTAAGCTGACATGATGGAGCTTAAGAAATGATGAATACCTCTTTTTATTTCTTCTCAATCCGACTTTTTGTTCTCAAGTTATTTGAGTTTAAAGATTTGTTCCGATTTGTTCCGAATGGAATTTCCCCTGAAAGCACCAAAACTTGTGATGTCATCATGGAGCTTGAAAAAGTACTTGAATATTGAAAGCTTCATAACTCAGGTTATAGCAATATTTTACACATGAGATTTGTCTCATAAACCGTGCATATAAGTTAGAACTCATACGTAAAAAAATTTTACAGAAATAATTTCAGGGTCACTTGTTCCAGGCCCCCATTTGTTTTTACATCTTGCTTAATATCAGGCTATGGACTTCAATTTTCACCAATCAGATGATTTTTTGACATCGAAATAGCTCAAAGGCATGCCTGAACACTAAATAGTTTTTAGCAAAATTTTTAAAGGCTCTAAATAAAGAGGGGTGTGTTTTTGGAAAAGGGCCTGGGACTAATTACTGAAAGTTTGCCATATATGGCAATGTCCGAGTAAACTTAAACCAGAGATTGCTGAGGTGACAAACTTAAAAGAATTTTTTGAAACATCATTCCTTTGTAAAGGTCTTTTTGTTACTGTAAATAAAGGAAACAATCAATTCCTTCATTAATTATATTTAATGGTCATATATCATTATTTTTATAATACATTATTAATTTATTATATTAATTTATTACAATTAATATATTATAATTTACGATCTGTCTTTTCCCATGTGCTTCCTTAAAACCTCATCATTTCCTGACTCATTCTTAAAAGTTTATTTCGATATCTGTTTATGTTTTCTTATTCAAAGTACTTATTTTTCTGAATGCTATGGCCATACATATTGTAAAAAAGCACCCAGATGGAGTGCAACTCAATTTCATTAGCCTGTTTCTTACTTAAAGTACTCATATATGAAGAACAACGATAAAAATGCAGATATACGTCTGTTAGGTACAGCAGGAACAGAGATATGCATCTGTGGGGCACAAAACGTTAAATTTCTAAAGTTGCCTAAACTTGTTGCTCAAGTTATAGTCTTGAGGTATGCTTTTGCTTAGAATGTTAGTAGCAAATAGATTTATATTTACTAGATCCATCAGATGCTTAAAAAACCAAGTAAATATTCCTAGCTCTGAATACCGAATCAAGTCTAAACCTGACTTTAGATAAGGACATTCTAGGTTATAGCGCTTCTTGTACAAGTGCTCAAGAGATTTTGATATGTGCCAAAACTTTAATATTTTATTTGGTTAAAAAATCTTTCCATTTAAGTTAATAAAAAAGCAAGTTGATAAAAAACAATATTAAAACCACAATGCTTTTTGTATTTGTTGTTTTTGCTTTTTCGTGAATAGTTTTTTATTTTTACAGCGTTAAACAAATCAGTAACAGTGAAATAATACTTTTAGTAAATACCTCTTGCATGGAGGGACCAAAATTTTGGGTTTAAACGTCAGATTTTCCAATAGAAGCGGGGAATTACTTTTAGGAGCACTAAAATTACTACCTTTTAATATTTCAGGGGGGACTAAAATGGTAAATTATTCAATGTTACAATATTTCTTAATAATACAGTTAAACCTGCTAAAACGACCACCTCTATAAGAAGACCACCTGTCTATAAAGACCACTTATTCTTGGTCCCAACATGGCGTTTTCTATTGTTTTCGACCTGTATAAGACCACATGTCTAAGATGACTGCTTTGTTATGGTCCCTAGAGTGGTCGTCTTATACAAGTTTCACTGTACTAAGAAATATGCTAATTATCAAATAACAAGTGTGGAACTTTTAACTCTTATTAATTAGAATTAAGGACTCGTTTCTTGGTTGACACTATTTCAACTATTATACAACCTTTATTCCTTAACCATGTGGTACTAACATGTCAATTTTGTCAGGGTACCTCATGGCTCATTTTGGTATGATATATTGAGTTTTTTTGCTTTATAGGCCTGACTTTTTCTTTTTGAAAGGTGAACGTGTGCTTATACATGCTGACACACCTTAGCATTTTTACTTTCTTAATCTGTTTGCATGAGAAGTTTTTTAGTGGTGAAAGAGATATGATAAAGTGAAGACGGTACTATCTGTTTTTAGGAAAATGACTGATGTATGAGTGAGATCTTTTAGTGATATATAATTATTTTTTACTGAATATGATGTATTAATGATATGAACTGTTTTCATAATCTCTTTGATAGACCTGATGATACTAGGGGAATAATAAAATGAAATCATTGTTGGTTTTGTAATATTGAATTTAATATTTGATTTGAGTTTCTGCCTGCAGTACATTTTTGTAATCAAATGGTACTTTATTATGCAGTAGAAATATGATAACAAATTACTTTTGAGACAATAACACCTATAGTAGACCAAATGATGGATATCCTGGACCCCCAGCCCCAAAGAAATCAAAACTTTACAACTACTAGACCTTCAGAGTGAAGTCTTTTCTAATGAAGGAAACAAATTGATGAGTGTTGGCCTCCTGTTATAGTTAAGTGTGGGGTGATAACTCCTACTCTAACTGAATCAGCTTTTATTTCTTCAAGGAAAATCAAGTATGGAATTTAAGGGGGAGGGCTCAAATCTCTAATGTTCTTTTAAGAGGGGACTAATGCACAAGAGGGAAGTATGATTTACTCTGGTATATAAGGGGGAGAAATTGATAAGGGCAAATTTCAGGTTTAAGGAAACGAATTAAAGTTTTTCTGAGGAGGTACTCGTTAATGATAATCTTTTATATAGATTTTTCTACAGAATTTTCCTTATTATGAATGAAGATACAGGTGGATTTATTTTACATCATTTGTAAGGAATGTTATCAATATTTTATTGTTTATTATATCATATTATATTTGACTGCCATCTCTACTTTTAGAAGACACAAAATCAAGGATTACAGATTTACAATCCGAACTTGCGAAGGTTAAAGAATTTTCACCATTTCTTCACTTTTTTTTGATTTTCATTTAAATTAGGCGAATAGATATGGATGCCAAAATTCACAGAGATTTTAAAACCAATATTATAAGAAAAATGTTATGTATAATAATATTATTTTAGAATCATTATTTTAAACATCATTCTATTTTTTCTTTTTTTTTTTTTTTTTTTGGGGGGGGGGGGTTTTCCCCCTGCCCTGAATAGGGTTAAGGGGTGGTTATAGACAGGTTTCACTGTTTCAGTTTCAAGAAAGACTTACAAAGATATTGTTAAATTTTTTATATGTCTACATTTATATCTGTTTAATATTTAGTTTGTATATTTATTAATAATGATAACTGTAATGTGTAATCTTGCATTTTAATTGTAGCAATAAATTTATAGGCTGTGAAAGCTGCACAAGAAGCTGTTCAGCAATTGAGTAGAATTGAAAAAGAAAAGGAAGATATTGAAAAAGAAAACGCTGACCTTAAGGTAAATTATCCTTAATTAACACATTGGCTACGGAAGCATGCTTTAGCAATGTGCCTTATGTATTGCTGTTCAACTAGACTATTGGCAGTGGTGTAACCTCCCCAATTTTTAAGGTCGCCCATACGGGCGACTGGCCTAAGGCAATTTTCACCGCTCAGTCGCCCGCTAGATAATTCAGTCGCCCGATCATTTTTCTTTTCAATTTTTTTT
>JANSTP010100119.1:0-13258 GCA_025330745.1 Cladonema radiatum | reverse complement strand
TTTTACAAAAGGAGAATTAAGATAAATGAGAATTTTTATTCTCGCATAATAAGTCTAGACATTTATTTAAGTGTCTCGTTTAACAAGAAAAAGATGTGTTAGCGTGATCGCGGTTGCTTGCTTATTTATATGATAAAGAATTTTTCAACTATTATCGAACAATCTTCAATCGAACATGATCTTCAAATTTCTGGGTTGCCCGGTCAAGATTCTGGTAGCCATTTGCCACCGGGTAACCAGGAGGTTACACCACTGGTCCACTAACATCAGTTGATTAGGGGTGGTAGTTAAAGCTTTGTAGCTATCATCTAAGGGTGCCAGTGTATTGACAAATGGCTTTTCATGATTAACAAGTTTTCTTAAAGACTATTAAATCGAAAAAGAAATTTAGAAGTAACACACTTGAAGTGAAACATCATTAGCTGACTTCCAAAAGCACCATTTTCATTGTTTTTCTGTTGAAAACACACAAAAGAAATGTGGATTCGCTATTTTATAGCTCAAAGAATGCAACATTGCCTTCACTACTCAAAAGAGTGTCTGTTTAGGAAAGTCTGTCTAGATTATTCTCTATTTATATGATTTATTTTGCAAGTTAGCAATGTAATAACATCTTTGTAGTGTGTAATCATGAATCAGTATTTATAAAATTGTCTACATTATAAATTTGTGAGAAGATGCCTAAAGAAAGTGTACCCAAGCCTATCACCAAGCCAAAAGATTTTTGCTCAACTTTTTTAAGCCCTGTGGATATTGCAAAATGACTCAGTAGAGATCGAGGGGAATCAAAACTGTAATAAGAAGGCACCTGATATTTTTTATCAACCATACTTGACACCTATTCCTCCAGATAACTGGATACAGTTTTTATATTACAGAATTGTTAGAATTGTTTACACTCACACAATGTTTCAGTTGTTTACAAAATCGTCTGCTTATCTTCTAATGACATATATAAATCAATTAAAACTGTATCAGCATGGGATCACTAAGAAAACAATCAACAAGCGGCTAGTAATAATTATCTAGCTTGAATGACCAGTTAATTTGGCCTCTAAAATGTAATTTATACCACTGTTTAAAAATCCAGCCTTCCTATGAAAGTTAACTTTTTACTTCTTTGACGGGCCTTTTCAGACATGACTGTTTTTTGAAATAGTTGACAGTTATGATATCTCAATTCTTTTATGCTTGTAATATTCAGAGCCTATGCTAGACTACAATCGGGTTCAGCCAAAATGGCTTCACCTTGCCCTCTTTTTGAAAGAAAAAATTTCTATAAGCTAAAAGAATTAGCTTCTAGACAAACCAAATATATTACTCTTTTTCTCAAAAATTATGCACTTTTCAGATAACATACCCTGCGTCCAATTGTTATAACATGCTCTGATAATAGATATAAAATATGAATCAATACTTCTTGCATTTCATTCAATTTCCTATTGCAGATTCAAAACATAACAGAAACCTTTTAATGGTGTCTTTGATACTATCTTGAACTAATATCTAACCTTCTTCTTCACTTGAGGCATGGTTCAACGACAAGTTTCTCAAATGAATATTTCCATCACAATCTTCCAACATAAAAATCTTTCTAGAAACAGGTTTAACATTCTCCATTCTGATATAATATTGTATAAATGTTGAACAATTGATAACATTTTTCATACTCACGGTAAATCTTCAAACTTAGAAGCTTTTTCATGATTAGGATGCAGAAGATCATAGCCATTTTCATTGTAAATTTCCAGATATGAAATGTGCACTGTATATATATGACTTGGGTTCTATGAAAATACAACAACAACAAAATGTGAAAACCTTTCTTTCATTTTTCATCTGGAAATGCCTTTGAAAAAAAATAACTCAAATATGCCAGTAAAGAAAGTAGTACTTAAATTGGGCTAAATAACTTTTACAAGATTGGAGAGAGGAAAGTTCTCATTGATGCAGTGATGGGTAATGAAATCAGCAAGAGGAAATTTATTTTCCTCCGTTTAAAAAAAATATCCAAGTTGAGCTTGACTGAAAAATAATAAACACACCTTATTAATTGTTCACATAATTTGTTTATGACAAGGAAAAGAAGAAAAATGGTGTTGCAACAATTATCATAGAAAGCTTAAACGTTTTTTGCCATAAAAGCTTATTTGAAAGAATAAAAATACTCATTATACCAGAGAGTGTTATTATCAAAATATTGTCTTGACAATAAAAAAAGCCCAAATAATTCACTCAAACACTGGTCTTTTAACGATTCTTCAGGAAAACTCCAGGAAATGATGTATATGTCAAGACATGTACATGTCATGGCATGAAAGTTTCACCCTATTAATACTGGGCTGTTTAGGGGCTTTATAATGCTGGGGGAGGGGTTTCCCCCCACCTGAGATCTTGGGAACCACTTATGATAAAGTGATAAAACTTTGAAGTTAATATACTGACTAATTCTGTACACTTTGGTACCATATTTGTCCGATAAGGTCATCAAAATTTGAATACATCATCCCTTTTTGCTGACTTGTTGTTGAAATATCGGTAATTCAGAGGTCAGATTGTGAATAGCCATTAAATGTAATACAAAAGAGTTCTTATTATGCAATTTCCTTTATTTTGCAACTAAAACTTAAACTTATCATTTAGAGTCTTTTGACCCGCAATTCTGATTTTCCCAAAAAAGACCCCAAAAATTGACCTACTGGACTGTAATTAAGGCGCTATCATGGCAAAAGTGGACATGGCCACACAAAGTTTTTTTCATGAAAATATTCCCAATTATATTAATTTTTCAAAAATTAAATTAAAAGAACTTTACTATATCTCTACTAACTGAACTGTCGACACATTTTGCCTGTTACCATGACAAGTAGCTATGACAACATGGATATGAGATGATCCTTAAAAACTCAATAGCAAAGTCCACACCCCCTCCTTACTAAATGTCTGCCAAATATTACACATACCTCAAATGCTTGTGAAGACTTCACCCAATCGTTAAACTTGAATACCAAAACTGATACCACAAAAAAAACGTTTTTGTTATAAGTGGCATTTTTTATCCTATGCTGACATGGGATTATTCTATGATCCACAATATTGTATGATCCATGGAGGTTATCTTCAATATTGCAAAAACATAAAAACAACAGAAGTGTAAATGTTGTTTTGCTTAAGAGAAATAAGAGAAAGATTGCGAGAGTTGTTCTATAAGTTTGTTAAGTGAGACTATTAAGATTTCTTTCTCAACGTTAGAATAGCTAAAAGCAGTAATTAGCTAGTCAGATTTCACTTTTAATTTGTTGCTGTTTATGGTATTTGGTCTTATGGTTAACATGACACAAACATTATACATACATCAACATACATTGATAGCTTATGTACTTGAACTAGACACCGACAACTTTTTTACTTTTGCTGTAATATCTCTTATAAAGAAATCTTTCAATAGTTCTCAAACAAAAAATCTGAATATATAGCTTTTATTTAAGTCCGTTCCAAACCCAAATCTTAAGGCTACATTATCAAAAATAAGTTTTATCATAACGTATTCCTGCACACTAATTATTTGACTAGACATTAATATCAACTTTTTTTTCTGTTAAATTAGAGAATTTGGAAATTGCAGAAAAGCAGCAGAATAAAGGGGAAATAGTTTTCCACCAATAACTCAGTCAATTCTTGATGAATTGAAGAAACTTAAAAATCTAGTAAAGAATCTTATTATATTAAAGGCAGCTGTTTTCTTTTTGAAGATTGATACTTTCAATCAAAAGATATTTCACTTTCTAGGTTTTCTACTGCAAACCCTATGTACATGCAGAAAATAGGCTCAATACTTTTGAAAATATCTGTAAAAAAGGTGATTTTTTGATCAGACAAATTGCGGGAGCAGAACGCAAAAAGTGGTACAAGATGAAAGTGGGAATTTTCAGGAAGTGTAGATAACATATAGGAATCAATGGGGTACTTAAGATTTGAATTGGAACACTTTGTTATTAAGCTACATCTGAAGTACACAAAAAGTTTTTGTGCTAGTGTGGAAAATTATTTCAAATATTTATATCACATCTGCGAAAATAGAGAAAAAACACCAATGAAATTCTGAGAACTCCCTTTTTGTTTGTACCAAAGAAAATTTTTGCTGCTTACTTTCATGGAGCATGGGCTATGGACAGTCTGACATTGCTCAAAGAAAAAAACTGGTCATTCTTTCCTAAATTAACCCTATTCAAGATTGGGGGGGGGGGCACAAAGAGCCTCCTGCTAGTTTTGTTTTAATAACTTTAGAGATATAATAACTTGTAGCCTAATACTTTGTGACTTTTAATAAAATCTGCTAACCCGCATTTCCAGACTAAAATGATGCCCAACACCAGCCAAATGTTGCCACAGCAACAAGATTTTTCAGCCTTGGTAACATAATTTTGGCTGATTCTGGAACAAAATATCTATTTTTCTGCCATTTTATTGAAGAAAACCTTTATGAATGATATTTTCTGATAAAAATTGGCCTATTAGAGGTATATAATGAAAAAAATAACATTTATTTGCCACAAATTTCTTATAATTTCAAAATTCCTGGAAAAATAGATTTTTGTCAAATTTTTGTGACATTGGCGACAACTTGATGATGTCATCAATTTCAAAATTATTCAGAAGTGTGAAGAAAGGGTTGAAGAATAAGTGTGACAAGTTTTATTAGCATTACTACTATGGTTCCTGTTTTCAGAGAAAAAAAATCGCCCATCCTGAATAGGGTTAATCCGGAGTGGATTATTTTTGAAAAATACTATATTGCTTCAAGGTGACATAGAGCCAGCCATTTTCTCAGTTCTATTCATTTTTGGAGAAAATCTTGCCTACTTAGGTACCGACGTAGCTAGCACTAGGCTGTTATTGATTTGCATGCAATACAATGTCTTAGGTAAAAGTGGAAAGAAGCTTTATTCTCTGTATATATTTAGATAATTCTGCCAGATATTTTTAGTCTCAATCAGTTTTCAGTCGAAAAAAAAAAAGCAAAACTGAAAAGGGAGGCACTATCCCCTGGTGAGGAATTATGGGTTACATCAAATAGAGTTATAATAATTTTCACTGACTAACAGTTAATATAATAGCAAACAAAAAATACTAGCTAAAACAAAAACAAAAATATCCCAAGCACTATAAGCTTGCTATGAAAATTGGAAACTCTCTCACTATTACCATAACATAGTTCCAACTGCCATCTTGAAACATTCAAGCGACAACACTTCAATATACATTCCAGGCTATGGCACAATATACTACAGTAGTTTTGACCCTTCTTCCTAGAGTGAGTGTAGTAGAAAAACACAAGAAGGCTCATCCTTGGTATATCTATACAGAATAAAAATCCTAGGAAAATATGGATCTCGAAAAGTTAAAAGTGAGCCCCGAAGTAAAACTGTTGTCAGTAACAGCAGGTATCACACCAGAGAATGTAGTAGAGTTTTTCAGCACCATTTCCCTGTTAGGAGCTGAAATATATCTTTAGGTGCACTTAGGAAGGGCCTAATGCTGAGATTTGAATAAGTTAAAGGAACGTAATTAAACAATTATCGGAATAATGAACAGAATTATCGAAATAATGAATAGAATTATCAAAATAATGAGTAGAAATATATGTGCACTCGATACATACATCAGTAGATTGTGTACTTAGAAAACACAGGTAAACATAAGTCTACTAAGATCTCAACAAAACCTTACTACTTTCTGCAAATTGCGTATCAACAACAAACCGATAGCTTAAGTAAAGATGAAAACCAAATGTTGGGCCCATATTCCATGATGGTGGTGGACTATTGGCACTGTTAACATAAATTGTAACATATTGCAATTACTGACACATGGAAAATCAATGTTAGTAGCAAACTTCATGTGGTGTGTTTTTCATTGTAAATTTTTCTTCATACGAACAACAATATGGAATTTTCAACTTTAGTTCCAGTTAATTTCTTTTTAGATTATAGCCAGCCAGCCATAGCTGCAGTATAGTTGTTGAAATTGAATCAGAACAGACCATTCCCAAAAGCTGAATGATTTTTCTTATCTTTTGTTTGTTACATTATTCTTAAATACTGTATATGAGGTGAAGCAGTTTTCTGTATAACCTTGTAACAAACGGTTTGTAGAGTGCAACCTGAGATGAAGCATTATTCTGATGCAACATCATTTGGGTTGCAACTTCATTCATCACATATATTTATTAGAGTGTCTATATATATTAAAAGTGTAGAGTAATGCTCTTTTTATGGAAGCGAGAACTCCTTATTTGGAAAGCAAAAGTGAAATCGAGGATATTCATTGGTTAAAAACCGATCAGAAAACGCCAAAAGATTTTCAAGTGAAACTATCCCAATGTTTCCCTGACAATTTACGATTTCCGTATGAAACTTTCCGTATAGAAAACAGGGGATATTCGCAATGGGAAAGTTTTCTTTAACTTTACCTGTACTTTGCTGTTAGTGACCGAACTTGATACACGTATACCCAAAATCGTTCTGTATATTTTGGGTCCAATTTTGACAGTTTGTAGCTATAGCAATGGTTTATAACATCATTAGAAGTTCAAATTTTGAAATTCTCTATAACTTCACCCATACTTTTCCTTTAGTGACAAAACTTGGTACACATATACATCAGATAGTTCCGAAGAATTTTTTGCTGACATGGACCATTGGTTGTTATGGCAACAGCCCATGACGTCATTAGAAGGTTCAATTCAGAAAGCTTTGTAACTTTACCTGTACTTTGCTTTTAGTAACCAAATTTGATAAACATATACTCTAAATGGTCTTGAAGATTTTGGGGCCAATTTTGACACTTGGTTGCTATGGGAACCGCCTATGATGCCATCAATTGGTCAATTTTCCAACTTTTTTACAACTTTTCCTGTACTTTGTCTTTAGTAACCAAACTTAGTACACGTATACCCCAAATGGCTGTGAAGATTTTTTGCTCAAGTTTGAAGTTTGGTTGCTATGGCTACTGAATATCTTTTCAAAACTGAAGGTGTCAGAAAGTCCTAAAAACAGGTTTTATTTTAGTAATTAAAGGGGCTGTGCTTAGAACTCTTCAAGAATTAATTATATTCAACAATTATATAAAAAGAATCCAGCAAAATCATATACAATAACATTCACCCAGAGACTCGGCAACTGTTTTGTCAAAATTAATAAATGTCTTGATAAGGTTCTTGGTGTGGCACTTGGAAAAACGTTTTGAACATTACCCTCTTGTATTAAACACTCAAGAGTAATTATAATTCTCAACATTCAAAGAAAAGTTTTGGCCTTTATATACGTTTTGCAAAAAAGTTCCTTTTAAAGCACATTCTAAAACTAATCCCAATCCCATTCATACGTATATAATATATAATATAATATATATTTAATCATAAAAATAAAATCCTTTTCTTATCAATTTCATGTTGTGTAAATCTTTTGATCACAACAAGAATCAAGAAGTTGATCAGTATCTCTAATCAAGAATCTGTTCATAGAATTTTCCTTTTTTCCCTCATTAACCATAGACAGTAAAATTTTCATAAAGAAAGCGTCAATGGCAACTCAAATTAAAGTTTACCAAAGTAATGCTTAGGTTTTGAAAAAAAATCTCTTTAGCAAAATACACTCTGGAACTAGTTTTCCCACTTTAGGTTTATCTGTATTATAGACCTAGTCTCGTAAATCACCATTCTTTACATATTTTTTAGATGTTGACTCAGGCCCGTAGCCAGAGGGGGGCATGGGGCAGCATTGCTTCCCCCAACAACTTCTCGATGCCTTCCCCCCCCCCCCTCAGAAAAATCAATAGCGTGTTTTTTCATCAGTGCAAATAATTGTCACTTTGGAGTTCTGATACTGTAACATTCAATTACTTTTTGAAATAAATGTAATAGGCACATTTGAACTAAGCGTTATGATCACTTTTTCAAGTGTTCGACTTCTGATAGACTAGAAACTAGTCTGTTTTTCCCAGATTTTTCTTTTCTATATGTCTGTATTTTTATTGACGAAAAACAGACTAGTTGAGTTTGGTTTTATAACAAGAAATATTTATTTCTTAACTCATATTCTGAATTGTGCATATTGTGATGAAAAAAGTCTATGAAATTTTTTACAAAGAGATTGTGATCATAACTTCTAAAAATATTTTTCCCTAAAAAAATTAGAGAACTTTTTTTAAAAACATCGAAGAAGCTGACAAGCGGATATATCCGCTTGTGAGTGCAGAAAACTTTTTCGGGGAGTTGATTTTGATATCATGAACTCAACGAGTCTGATTTTCACAGCTGTCGCCGCCTAAATCAGACTATTTATAATCTAGACTTTTGAAAGTATTCTCTCACAAGTGGGAGTTTGCTTCAAAAACTTCTTTCTTTTTTCTCTTTTCTTTATATAGGACTTAAAGTTCGGAATCTGTTTGGAAATTTTCTCAAAGGAAATTGACTGTGTTTAGTCTTGCCACAACCTTTAGAAGTTAGAATATTTAACAATCTGACTATAATATCTTTGACATGCCCATCAATTCTTGAAGCTGGATCAACTGGCTTATCTTCCCTATGATTGATAAAAATGGGATTTAATCAAACCTTGGAAGTGGCATGAAAATTAGATACAAGAAAATATGAATTAATCTCTGTTTTATTTCCGTACGTTTTCTTGCCACTCTCTACCCATAATATAAACAGACACATTGAATCAGAAGTGCACATTTTCAGATTCATAAGTAAAATTACAATTAATTTTGGTAGCAATACCATTAATTTGATATTGATTTCTTTAGAGGCATACATCAAGCCTTTCTTTATTCAATTAGCCGTTTTAGTCCATTTTTACTAACTTTTATTGATTGGTTTGCATGATTCCTTTTGTATTCGTAAGATTCTCTTTACATTTTACATAGGAAAGTTTGAAATCGTTCTTTTTAGTATATATTAAAGTTTGTTTTCAATATGTTTGTGTTCTTTTAAGTTTGTATTCAATATTTACTTTCCAAACATTAAAGCCATGAAAGGATCGTTTAAAATAATCCCACGTCTGTGTTAGTGGTCTGGTCGAACCCAGCTACAGTGGCAGGCAGTTGCGAAGATTGGGCCTCAAAATTGGAAAGACCGATAAGCTTTTCTGAAAAAGTCCTGACTCAGTAGTATTTATATAACCTAGTGATATTTGAGCAATTCAAACACCTATGGAAATAATTGTATCCACTTTGGCAGCTCAGTCAAAGTCTCTAGAAAACCTCTTTATTGGGCGAATTTAGAATAAATCAACAGGTAAGTAAGGGGTGTAAACTTAATGCTAAGATTCCTACCCATTTGGTGCCCCCAAAAAATTATCACACTGGCTACGGGCAGCCTGTGTCAACTGTCATTTTTTATGTTAGTATATTTGTTGCATACCGACAAAGAGTTTTAAAGTAAGAACTCATTGAAAACAAGCATGTTATAATTACACTATTGTGTAATATAAGCAAATATCAAATACTAATTATAACTTACTTTAACCAACTTCTTCCAAAAAGATTTTTTCTAACTACCAAAAATTTCATTGCTTCCCATCAGTAAAATCATATCATGTCTAATTTTGCATTTGATAAAATATAAAGAAAATAGGACAAGAAGATACTTATTATATTTTAGAAAATCCTTGGTGTCAGAGAATTTAATGACTTTCCATTGGAAGAGAATGCCTTTCTACACACTATGTTTTCCACGAATTTTATATGCATTTGCTGAAGACAGGTTATTTGGATTTATTCAATCTGGGTGTTTATGCAATTTTCACAATATCTAAAACAATTTGCATGAGAAATACAAAAATTGCCAATATTCTCTTTGCTAACAAAGACACTGAAAAACTTTTGTCGTAGTAGTTAAAGTTAATAGCCAACTAAACAAGTTAACATTGTTGATATTTCTGCAAAAAGAGTTATTGATAAAATCATTAGCATTCTGAGATAAATCTCATTGTTTTAATTGCTTTTTTGAAAGAAGAGAACCAATTAACAAAAACAAAAGGAAACTGCAAGTTCTTACTCCTTCTATTTAAACCACCGTAATACTGATGATATCCCAATTGGGGATTGCAAAAACAGCTTTTATGTAAAATATTTTACTTGAGTAGAGGAACTTTGCATAATATAAAGAAATACTTGATTTATGATGAACTTAGAGTTAGAGTTTGTTTCAGCTGTAAATATTTTTCTTTTAAATTTTCCTGCAGCTAAATATTACATGATCTGTACTTGGTCATTTAGCTTTAAAATAATATTTTCTCCCCAATAAGGTAATAAAAAAGGTGTATTTTTTTCTGATCTAAGTTCCCCTTTAAAGATGATCAGGATGAAAATACTTAAACAGACTGGAGTATGAAATTAAGAACAACAGGGACGGATACAGGATCTTCTGAAAGAGGGGACTGCAATAAGCAGACTGCAATAGGCAGATAACAACAGGCAAATGGCGACAGCCAAACCAAGATGCATGACATCTTTTTGTATAAATTTCTATTCTTTTTATTTCATGACTTACTTGTTGTTTTCTCAAATATTAATCGGCTTAATTAATATTTAATTAATATTAAATATTAATTAAAGACATTTTTTATGCAGTAGAAAAAATTGCACATCATGATACAATTACATACCTTTGAAAAATAGTTGAAAATATAAGACAATGTTCTAGGAATTATGCCACGGTCTTTGTATCTCTCAGCTCCTCCTGTGATAGTAAAAGTTTTACCAGATCCAGTCTAAAATTTAACAAAATAACAAAAGAAATGATAAAAAATAATCATAAAATAATTAAAGGAAGTATAACACAAATAAGAAATAAATAATATAAATGAAGAAATAGTATATACAAAAAGAAAAAGCTTGGTAAAGTGTAAATGAAAGCAACAATGTCAACTATAATCAAACATGCAATAAAACATAACGTCATAATACAAGTTTATAAGAAAATTCTGCCAGTGTTAACTCATTTGCGACAGGTTTGAAATTTGCCCTTTAAGCAAGGTCTTTTAAGCTTTAAGCAAGTATCTTTGAATAATTTCCCCAATAGATTTTCAAAAAAAATTTCTAAACAGTGACTTAATTGATATGGCGTGGAATATATCATATTGTAATAGTACTATAAGCTTAATGAAAATTGACAAATGCAATTGTAAAATGCTATTGCTGTTTATATACACTTTAAAACATTATTTTCCTTACAACATCAATTCTTTTAAAGATATTGCTATAATAAACACAGTTTTTAGCAACTTTCCTGGTATATGGTGCGACACTTCCCACTGCTGACTGCAGCTACGCACCTTCAAGGTGATTTATTCCTGTCATCTCTAAGTAGTTGAACAAAATTACAGTGCAGAGGTTTTTGGCATACAACAAAGAGAATTGTCTCATAACCTGCTGTTAAAAAACGTTTCATTGCATTTTTGCAGTACTTCTTTATTTCCAGTAATAAAAAGATAATGTAAACCTTATCCATAGGACATGAGAAAAAGCTACAAATGAGCAAGAGAAAATGTGTTTAATAAAATCAGCACGGAAGAACTTGATTTCATCTAATGAAACATTTGTATATATTGAGTTTAACTGCAGAACAGATTTTACTTGACAAATATCATTATTCCCTTGGGTTTACTCATTAATAAAATAGTTTCACTTCCATAAAACAAGGTTATGAAGCTTTTACTCAAGTGACAATTGGATGTGTATTTCAACCCTTAAAACTAATGTTAGACACCTTTTAGGTCAGGTAAAAAATTTTTTTCAAGCTGAATCAGCTTGTCATTATCTTTCTAGCAATTTATACAGTTTTACATGATTTCAATGGAGGTATTGACCCTCGCCTTAAAAAGGCCTGAAATTAGGGATTCGGAAAGAAGATATGAGGTGGTTTTAAATAGTAAGTTAAAGCATTGTTTCAATTCAACAAATGTCACTTTTTCCTAATCTTCTCTTTTCGTAAGCAATCTAACACATATCCACTAGGCACTAGACCATTATTTATGCTGGGTTTTTTGAGGATCAAACAAAGGGTGCGGGTCTGTGGGAATCTGCCCCGTAAATTGAATTAGCCTACTTGATAAAAAATTTAGCACCCTTGCTACTTGTTAGCGGCCAAGAAATAGCTTAAAGGGATCTTAAACTGAAATACAGTTCTAACCTATGTTTATTATTTGTCAAAACAAAAGACTTTCGAGCTTATTCCCTATACATCAACCAAGAATAAGAGAAAACTCAATAAGAAATTATTTAATTCCACAACTCTAACATAACTCTAGCTCTTTTGTCTGATGCAAATTTATAATTAGAATATCTTCTGATGCCATGAGATATATTGAGTTTCGTATGCTTCAAATTAACTACTGAAAATTTTGTTGTTATGTCAAAATCGACGTCTCAAAAGTGTATGTTACTTAATGCATGTCATATAATTAATGTATGATATTTTTTAACATAAATTAATTATTTTTCCAATTGAACAATTTTTATCAGAACATTCAGGGCTTGGCTTAACCGCCAAGTTTAGAGCAATGACCGTCACAAATGCTTTCTCGCCGGACCTAAGGACCGGCGACATTTTGAAAAGCAAAATTTTTTGACCGGTGACCTTCATTAAATGACCGCCACAATAATTCTTGTGTCTGTCATTGCGTAAAGAAAGTACTTTATTAGTTTTTTCTTTCGATAAAATCTTTTTCTATATGAACAAGTTGTGTGTGAATCAAACAAACTACTTTTATAATATTCTTCTGTACAATGAACTTATTCAAACAGAAAAAGATTAACTTGAATTTCTTTATGTTTTTTTCTTTTGATAAATATTATTTATCATCAAGCGAAAAGATCTTTTAGTGGTATATTAAAAAAGTATTACATATTATATGACGTGAATAAAAATATCTTGTGAAAAAATCGTTTGAATAATATTTTCATTTGAGAAAGTTGTAAGTCTGGAAAATTACCTTTATATGAGTTTTCACAGTTTATCTGTTTCGTTAAACTGTACACTGATTTATCAACAGCAAGGCTTATCTCAAAACTTTTATAACACTTATTTCTTCTTTCTCCACTTCGTATTTAGGTTGAAAACTCAAAATGGCAAAGTTATCAAAACTTTTGTAATGTTTATTTCTTATTTATCTGCTTCATATTTGACTTGAAAACTCAAAACGGCATCGTTATCAAAACTTTCATAACGCTTATTTCTTCTTTCCCGCTT
>JANSTP010100008.1:0-13260 GCA_025330745.1 Cladonema radiatum | reverse complement strand
TGAGGAAAAGACAAGAGAAACCTATAGCTGTTAGTGTATTTACAGTCTAGGACAATTAAGTCATCTAGATTATCAATCATACTATTGCAAATTGCGTGCATGTTGTGGCCATCCCAGAAAAAAGCGCCACCAATTCACTTGCACAACACACCATGTTGCAACTTGCAAAGAGAAACTCAGAAAAAATTTCGAACCGAAATATAATTAAACATGTAATCAAATAACAAAGCAAAACACGAATCACATGGACCACTTAAAACACATACCATCATCATAATCTGGGCCAACAACAACAAAGGCCTGAAAGGTTTATCGAGAAGTCACCAGTATCTTTGTAAAATTTATCATGGAACCACATAACTGAGATATTAACACTTAGCACATTTATCAGAATTTTGAAGTTGTATACTGTAAATGGGACTTCTAGTTAGTATGACACATAGTCAGTACTGCAAATCGAATTTGGTGGATAAGCTAAAAGGACTAAAGGTAAAGACTTTTAAGATTATTGTAAAAATATTAGAACTGAAATTGCAATTGTGAATGTTTGCAAAATATTTTTTTTTTTTTTTTTTTTTTTTGCTCTAACTCGAGGACTGTTTTTTTAGTTAAACATGTTATCAGATTAAGTGTTTTTTGTAACGATTTTTGAAAAATGAAATTGCAAGAATCTAGTGGTCTTACACACCTGAAAGGTGGGAGAGAGCATGAAAGGGCGTGTGAGTATTAAAAAAGGTAGGTATATTCTACACTGAAAGAAGGAAATTGAGTGATCTATTTTTCTTATTCTAGATACATTGAGATCTTCAAAAGCTCAAAAAATGACATAAAATATGTTGTTGTGCCAAGAACTGATATGCGTCCCTCTTTGATGAATTTAAGACCAGGACCATATGATCGACCAATGGGAGGAGATCGATTTGGTGGTGGTGGCGGTTTCAATTCACGGTACAGTTATTTTCTGATTATTTTGTCTGGCAGAATATTTCAGAGGACTGCTATCATAATTTTTTTTTGCTCGATTCTCAGAGTTTTTGGACTACCAAGAATTTAGTTCTCGCCATTGACTCAAAATTCTCTGCTTTTTTCTGTTGTAACTGATCATTTGGTGTAAAAAATTAATAAAGTGGTAAATTATAACAAAATGGACTTTCCTTTGGTTATTGGTTAAATGCATGATTAAAAAAATGAAAGGATTCAATTACTGTAGTTCATCAGTTATTTTATCTAAAGAAAAAAGCAGTATTTTAATTGATATTTGGTTATCAATCAAATAATAATGTTAGCAATCGGTAATATTTGTTGTAACTGTATTGAATAGCAATGTCAATCACTAACTATCTGGTATTAATCACCACTAAATTTTTGAGCAGTTTCGGCTTTTTTTTTGTAGCCCTCCTGGGCAATTTTTGGGCTATTAGTCTACAAACTGGAATATAATGCGGTTCCACCACCTGTGAGCTGAAGATTTTATACAGAAGAAAGTTTCTATCAAAAGAAAAATTAAAATTTCAGCTAAACATCAGTATTTTCACATAGCTTTTTCGGATGACAGCTCATATATCAATGAAGAAGTAACAAGGGCGGGTTTCAGCTTTAATTGTAAGCTACAGGCCCTGAAATAATTGCTTTCACCTCTACCAGACTTGTGCTAGTAGAGAGCCTATTCTCCATTTTTCAATGGGAAACTATACTAGAAAATATGTCAGATACAATAGTGATGTGGAATTCCCTCGCCAATACCTGTACAGGTTGATGATTCTTCACAGCACGATCTTCCCAGTATGCGATGATTATTGATCATGATAGATGCTAGGTATGGAATTGATTGAGCATATACATAAAACTCCAATGTTACTTTAATATATTGATTTTATATTGTAACT
Source organism: Cladonema radiatum (assembly GCA_025330745.1). Lineage (NCBI taxonomy): Eukaryota > Metazoa > Cnidaria > Hydrozoa > Anthoathecata > Cladonematidae > Cladonema > Cladonema radiatum. The sequence goes on along the minus strand of JANSTP010100008.1, from coordinate 11,374 downwards.
ATAAAGAAAGCATATCAACACTTTTCTGCGTGGCATACTGCATTTTCTACCAGACATTGTCATTGGCAATACTTTCAGGGCTTGAGGCAGTTGTTGGAACATTAAATCTTCCAAGGCTGATTCTCAGTCCCCAATTCAAATATTGAAAACATTCGGTGTTTATTTTATTTTTAATACAGTGACTTTTAATCAATTTTCACTTCAAGTTAAATCAAAAGCTTACCGAATTCAAAGACACAATCTTATTTTTATTTAAGAATGTGTTGAGCAATACCAAAAATGAGCAAGTGAAATTTTTTATGAAAAGTCGCTAGTTCTGTCTGTTACTATGAATAATGTGGAAAGGAAAGATACAGCTGAATTGATAAAGCTCAAATATTGATACAGTATAGAGAAATGTATAAGCAACCATCACTGATAGTGTGATCATCAGTTCATAGGGTTGGCATATATTGACATTAGTCGAAGTTGATTTGTAATTCACTGACAGTAGCAAAAAATGAATGCTCTTAAGCTTCAAGACTGCTCAAGATTTCAACCTCTCAGCTCTCAAGCTCCGAGGGCAAGGAAAATCTGTGACTGGAAAAGATTTTAAGCTGCCAACTCTCAAAGCTCTAAGGCTGTAAGATGCCTAACTTTCAGCTCTCGAAGTTCTAAAGCCGGAGCAGATTTCAACCTCCTTGCTCTCAAAGCTTTGAGACTGGATATAAGTAAAGTCTCGGGACAAAAATGCCAACGTATTTTAAATTTGATGCATATTCGAAGACTTTTTACTAAGTCAGCCCAGGTCAAAATATTGAGGCATTTTAAAGATATATTTCGTCTGCTTTTTTCCTTAATATTTGACTTCTCAAACTATGCAACTGGAAGTTGACTCTCTCTAATTTGAATCTCTATTATTCGAATCTCTATTATTCGAATCTTTCTATTTATTATTCGAACATAATGTTATATTATCCTTGCAGATCGTAAAAAATCTTTAAAAGTCATTTTCAAAGTCGGACCCTGTCTGAAAATATTTCAGGTAGAAGAGTTTCTTTGGCTTATCATACTGCTTAATTTGCTTGACTTTGCCAATAGTCAGACACATCATTTTACAATATTATGTCCTCAGTCACTTTTTAAAAAAACTATTTCTGTGTATTTCGTTGGTTATTGCCCAGCCAAAAATTATTTTGCCTAATAAGCTAAAACTTTTAAAATTTGATGAAAAATTAGAATAGCCTCAAAATAATTTTTGATCGAATGCTTAAGAATTTTTCATCGCATTTCGATATGGAAGGCAAAAATCTTGCCAGTAAATAATAGAAGGATAAGAAAAAAATATTTTTTTTGGTTAATATTTCACAAATTTTTCTAGTTTGTTTTTCGTAATATTAGAACTCTTATGAATCAGCATTTTATACCAGGTAATATTATACACCACCCCCGTGGTACCTTTAACTAGACAAATTTTTGTTGTGGTTTTCAAGTAGCCTGAGGTATATTGTTCACAAATTCAGGGGGTTCACAGGGCAGATCAGTTGCCTATAAATTGCAAGTGAAAATGAATTTTTACGGGTTTAAGCATCATTTTTCCATCAAAAATCAGGAATCAACTATTAAAAAAATACTTTTACTTATTATAAGAAAACTAAAAAAAGCAAATTTTACATAGGACAAATATTTCCATTGCTTGTACATCATACCATTTAAAGAAAAAAGTTAATGGTTAAACCAGATGTTGTAAAAGCTCATAAGAACTTTAATGATTTACAGCGACATGTTGGTAAAAAAGACAAATCTAACAAAGCATTGTCTCAAGTAGAAATGACTTGTTCTTTTTAGTATTTTAACAATATTTTTTTGTCTATCAAAGTTCAAATATAAATCACTGATTAACTCGTCTAAATCACTATATTCTAAGAAGAAAAAAGCCTCTTAAAATACGTAAAGAACTACCTAACTATAAAGAAAAAGAAACTTTTTGACAATTGGAGTCATTTTAAACTCTTTTTTTATTATACTCTACCGATTGTAATAAAGCGTCAATTTTTTTTTGAAATACTTTCATTTTTTTATATAACTGAATAGAGAAAATTCTTTCACATCAAATGTGTGATCTAGCATAGTATTTAAATATTCGCGAATTTTACTTTTCGAATTTAAATTTCGTATCAAAAAAATAATTATATAAATTATATTAATATTAAAACATATACAGCTAAGTTATTTTGGCTTTGTGTTTCTGGTAATTTAAATTAGAAAGCAGAAATATTTTTTAATAAATTTCGGTAGCAAAGGCTTTTGGGATAGAATTTAGTTTAAAAAAATGGCAACGGAAGATTTATGTTTGATATGTTGGTAAGTCTTGTAATTTTAAACATTACTTTTTTAGCGCTGATAATTGCTCCACTTCTGAATGATATCAAAGTCTCAAAGATTAATACCGTGGATATTCCTTTTTCGGTCTTGATATGGATTAATCCATCAGTTTCCATGAAATCTCAAAATTACTACCGACTTTAAATGTTTAAGAGATTTTCAACTCTTATCCATATTCTTAGATTTCTAGTTTTCCCAGTACGATATACTGAAACTTGAATGTTAGGCGACGAGAAATTACTCAGGCTACCGGAAAATTTATTTTGGCAACCCAAGAGTACCATTGACATAAGCCAATGCAATTTCGTGTTATTACAAACTAATGAAAGAACAAAGTAAATGCTCAACAGTGCATTTCTATAAGAATATTGCTTTTAACATTAACATGTCACCTGGCTGGGCTACCAGAAATTTACCACTGATTTACTCCTTGGTTTTAGCGGCTATCCAATATTCATTCATTGCAGTATATTGCAGTCATCTTAATTGCGACAAAATCAATGGCAACTAAAAAATGAAAAATTACGGATAAAACTGCTCTATGAAAATACAAAGCGCAGCTTTATAAATACAACTTCAGTTATTGCCAATCTTGCAAAGGCAAACCAATTAAAAGTTGATTTCTGTTCCTGTGTTTCGAAAGACCACTGCACATTATTAAAAATATTTATTTAAGATTTCAGCCGGAGAGAATTTCTGAGGTACGGTGTTATGCTCTAACTTTGTTAAATTTCTTATTGGATAGCGACGTTTAGGGTCAGCTGGTTAGATTTATTTTATAATTGTTCTCTTTAGAATGGTGCTTTTCATTTTTTATTAGGGCCAAGCGGTAAGGTATAACAGGTATAAATATTATGGTATAAGGTATATAAGGTATAAACGTTATGTTATGCTGCACAGCTTATCCGACATTTTTAAACAAAAATTTTTTTTCGCACCTTTTTCGTTTTTTTTTTTTTTTTTTTTTTTTTTTTTAATTCCCTATAGCGGACATACGAAGGACACCTCTCCGCAATGGAAACTTTTCTCAAGAACGAATAACAGTCAAACTGTTATAACAAAACATCTATTTAGCGGACACCTCTCTATAGCGGACATAACCTCTGTATGACGTAACATAACCTCTGTATGGAGGTTAACCCATATCAAAGGGAAAATATCGGAAATGTAAGGAAAGAGTATTCTGCTATCAAGTTTTACTCTTGTTACTGAAGTTTGATATACACTTTTTTCTTTTTTTTTTATAAGCAACTAAGCTCAAGGGTCAGACCTCAAGACTTGCTTTTATTTTTTGGAATTTGAGACTTCAAAGTTGCTTCTGAGTTGCTTTGCAAATATTAAGTAAAGCCAGAAATGCATAGATCATTTGCGTTCAAATGGTCATTTTTCATAAAATTGAAAAGAAAAAGTGTTCTGAAATATAAAACTCGCCTTTTAGAGTAGGAATAAGTACCAAGTCAACGAAATCTTGTCAAAATGCCTTAATAACACTATAAATTTTATTTAAAGAAAATTTTGAAAGTTGCTTCTTTTCGAGAGGTTCAGCCCTGAAGTTGCTTATTTTTGAGCCTGTCGAGGGCTAGAAATAGAAGACTTTAAAAGAAATACGATATCAAAAAATATGTTTTTAAAGAATTAAGAATTACCCAAGTTAACGAGAATTAATTATCGAATACTTTGCATACGCGCAAGTTATGCGGTCACGTGTGATTAGTCTTTTTCAAGCTTCTAATACAGCTGAAGTATCGGAAGCAGTTCATGGAATTGTTTTTCAAGTACATGGACGCTCATACTAACTATTTTTCGTGAACATTTTTGAACTTTTTAAGTATTTCCATTTTAATTCTTAGAGGCCTGACGGTACATGAAAGTACTTGACCGGGGGCTTTAGAAGGCGGAGCCCCTTGACGTTGCTCATGTGAAGGAATGGCGCTCAGTTTGAGTTCAATAGAAAGAGCGGAAGTTTCACTTTTCAGCAATAGTTCATTGAAGGTCTGGAAGGTCTTATGTGTGGAGCCAAAAACATTTAATGTTTTTAGTTTACCTATCAGAAACAGAGGAATTTTCGGTTCAACCTTCCGCCGAAAAGGGTTAAGATAGTTCGTCCTCTGGACCTTGAAAATACAGGAAATATTTTTGTGTAATATGGTTTTAATTAATTTTCCCTTGCAACTTCAGTTTTCCATCCGAGGAGGGTTTGCATTGAATGTTTTAGCTGGTTTCAATCAGTCAAAAATCAGCCTTAAAAAATTTGCAATTGACATAATTTCTTAACACAAAGGTTGTATCTGTCAGAATGGAGCCATCTATTTAAATAGGTTGAAAAAAGCTTCATTACCCTATCCACATGTTACTGTCTTCAACATTCGTGTCAATAATTTCAAATTTTTGATTTTTTTCTTTTTACTTTCATTTCTATTGTCAGTTAGGTAATTCTCATTTTACCTAAAAAAGTGATAGAAAACCTTTTTGCTTTTTAGCATTGCAAGTGTTATATTATTTAACCTTTATTAAATATTACTATTTCGAACAGTTTGAAAAAAATTTCTTTGTAGCAGAAAATTCGAGTCCGAGAAAATGGTCCGGATCAATCTTTGTTCAGGCCATGCAGGTCTAAACCTTTTTTGCATTAAAAAGTTGCAATCCTTAACTTTTGAATCACTACTCATGTAAATACTACTCGATCAAATCTTTATTCCCTTCGCGATTCGATTTATAAGATTATAACTGTATGTTGCAGTGCTGTTACTGTACTATTTCGCTCTAATTACACCTTTATACACCACCGCCCTTTTTGCACCCTTCCATTCGTTTCACCTTGAAACATCGCATGTTAGTCGACTTGAGTATCCGACTTCCCGTCTCCAATGTCTCAGAATTATCCGAAACGGTCTCCAATAATGTTTCGTTTGATACTTTCACTTTCAGTTTTAATTTTATAACGCAATCTGTTCTCGATCGACATGTAAATGTAAAATTGGTTAAATGTAAAATTTTCAAAACAAGTCTAAACCTACATGAGGGTTTCTGCGTGCCATTTCGTAGCGTAGTCATCAAAAAATATAGTTCGAAAAAAAAAAAATTAAGGAATATTATTAATTACGATATTTTTTGTTTGAAGATTAGACTGGGCCTTCTTATTCTAAAACGGTTTAAGTCGGCCAAAAGTCGCCATAATAATTTCGACAAATGGATTTTGTTGACTTGCTGCCATAATGATATTGTATTCAATAGCAAAGTTGGTAGTTAAGTTTTTTCTAAAATTTCAGGGTCAAAAATTGAGTGGTTGACTTCAAGCAATGTCTTCCAGACAGAGGCCCCTAATAAAACTTCATTGAAGAGTCACAAAATTTTGCTGTATAAAATTTAGTCGTTAAAAATGTATTCTGCGAAAAAACTAGAGAGAGTTAAGAATTCCGCGCTAACTGGATTTTACTATACTTTTAAAGCGTATTTGTAAATCGTCGCCACGCGGAGTTGGAGATCTAGTACACTAAACGCACACAATGATCATACATCAATAAAAAATATTTATCATTTTCTAACTCCTAAAATTATAAAGAAGCCAAATAATTGTGGAGTTCAAATTTTTTTTGTTGTGTTTGTTTGTTTATTTGTTTTTGTTTGTTTTCCTTGTCTTCTCGAACTTCATTTTAATGGTGAAAGTACATATCTTCTTAAATTTTCGCTATCTCAAATTCTTTCCTCCGTTCCTCTGGACGTCGACAAACAAGTATCGAATAATGTTTAAACCTGATTTTTTCCCAACAAGATTTTTCCATGATCAAAGTTTCCATTTTATTTAAAATCATCTTTGGAAGTAGAGGTGGAGATCTCGGATGGAACCAATTTTACCTGTCCCTTGATATACTTTCCTTGAATTTTCTATTGGATAAGTGGAACTCTTTTTCGGTGGAACTATTATTTCTGGTCCATTGGGTTTGTTTTCCTTGAATTTTCTATCGGATAAGTGGAACTGGTTTTTTTGGTCCCATAAGGGTTCCTTTTAACAAGTGCGTATTGTCAATCGAGTGAAACATTTTGCGTTATAGTTTTAAATTTGTTGTGACAAGGTCAAGTTTGTAAATGTATTAGAAAATATTTGACGTAGTTACTATCCGTCAATAAGATTTTGCCGTTTAGGCATTTATAAACAGATAAAATGATCATAATGACAAGGTTCGGAAAACCCGAGTTGAAAATTAGAGTTAAAAACTTTTTTTGAGTTAATAACTGGAGTTGGAAAAAGGCTAAGAAAATTTTCGAGTAAATAACTCGAGTCGGAAATCTCAAAATCATTATGAGATTGTGGTTATAATGTGAGTTGGCGTATTGCAATACAACTTTTCAATTAAGGTTTTGCCGTTGTTTCCCAAATTCTTTTTCCCACTAAAAAATTTTCGAGTTATCTAAAACAAAAATTGTTAGAAGTGCTACTAGAATTAACCCTATTTGCCATGGGGGGGGGAGCGGATTCCGCCCCCCTCTATAAACTTTTCTCCGCTGACTTTTTTCTAAAAAGCCGGTGTGCCTAATGTTTAGTGGCTTTTAGTTTTAGGGACTAACGAATATTGTGACCAATTTTCATGAAGTTTGGTTCCCCAGAACGGTGACAATGGCCAAATTTCGGGCCAATTTTGCCGGAAAAATCAAGTAAAAATAAGAAATCTTTTTAAAACACCAGGAGTAGCATGCTCAAATGTACTTTTTGTGGCTAAATTCCAAAAAAGCATCACAACAATAGTATGTACACCAAGTTTTGTGAAAAAATATTATGTGCTTGAAAGTTTAGGGCTGTTTATGCGCGAAAATCAACAAAATCGGTAGTATTTCCGACCAGTGATGACGTCATCGCCGTAATGATGACTTCATCAAAATAATTATGACGTAATTTTGTACATCAATTGTTGCAGTATTAGTGGACAAAGTTTGGTTGCATAACTCCTTCTAGATCTTGAGATCTTAGGGGGGGGCTTATATTTTCCAGTCAAGTTATTAATTCGAAAATCTTTTTTTGACTTTTTCCGACTCGAGTTAATAACTCGAAAAATTTTTTTCGCTTTTTCCAACTCGAGTTATTAACTCGAAAAATTTTAAAGAAAAATGTTTTTAGAGTTATTAACTCGAAAAATGACGTCATAATGCTTAACTCCAGTTTTTAACTCTAATTTTTAACTCGGGTTTTCCGAGTTTTCCACAATGACCCTGGTTGCGGGACCCATAAAAAATATTTAATATGGGTATTCGGGCAGCATCTACCTTATTGGCCCTTTTTACGCCGGCACTTAATTAACGCTGGCCCTTTTTACGTCGGCCTTAATTCCGCCACCCACGATTTTCTGCCTAACGCCATTTAGGGCCGTCATTTTCACCTTTACAGAACTCTGAAGAAAAAGTTGGAGTTTTTAAGATTTTTTGCCCAATTTTTTATTCTGATTTCAACTAACTTTGTATAAATAGTCATATAATTTTGTTTTTTTATAATAAAAGACGTAAACGAGGCAAAATATGAAAATTAATTGAGTTTTGGCAAAAATCTAACCCCTCAAATTTACCCTAATAACTCGCAGAACTTGCAGCCACGAATATTTCTTACCTTGAAGGAAAAATTTTAATTTTTGAAAGTTTCTCTTGTAATATTACAAAATTTTTGGACTATACCAGCCAAAACTGCCTAATGAGTTAACGCCCGTTTTTGAAAAAATAACCGTTTTTTTGGCCCATATTACGCCGGCCCTTTTAACGGTGCTCACCCAAAATTAACGCCATTTAGGACCGGCGTAAAAAGGGCCGATAAGGTACACAGCAGATCTACATCTTACTCCTGAACGCTGAGGGAACTATTATTATTTGCAGTCAAACCAGTTAAGGAGATAAAACGACCTCGATAAGAAGACCGCCTTTCGTTTTCGTTGATGCCAATTTTCCACAGCTATTGTCCCCCATCCCCATGTAGGACAACCTGTCCAAGACCAATTCTTTGTTGTCCTCAGAATTTCCCCAGTCTTAGACAGGCGCGACTGAAATCATTTGATTGAGTTATTTGAATATTTCCTAATATTTTATACAGTCAAACCACCATTCAGGTATTCTAAACTTGAAACCTTTTTACCTTTTTAATTCAGATAATCATATACTTACCTGTTTCTTAGACAAAAACTCGCTTCTAGGATGTGTCAACTTCAACTGAGGTTCCTACTGATGACTGCTTTGCAGACCCCTGACCCATTGATAGTTGACTCCGTTGGCTTCGATTTGTGATTGTAATTTAGGATATGTGGTCTAGGACAAGTGCTCAAAACTAGCGCATCATATATTTTATTGGGTTTTTCTTGCCGTTGATGTCAAAGGCTAAATTTAAATAAGAATTTGGTAGAGCAGTTGGTAGTATCTAAATAAAAAGCTTTTATTCCATAAGTATCATGGGGATAATTTCCACCCCTCCCCAACCCCCGGAGCGAATTACTGTATAGCAAAACAGGAGAAAAACTCTAAAATCCTGCCCTTGAAATTATTAAGGTCTTGTTATTTCTATAATTGTTTTATTGGGTCCGGAAGAAGATGACAGAAACAGATTTGTCGTTTTGAAAAAAAGTTATCCCACACGCGTGCAATAAATTCCTTTTCGTGCTTTAGGCTGTCTATAATTTGTAAATTAAAATATCTTTTCTTTATAACTTTCGTGTAAACCATTTCTTGTTTAACATTTTATCCGTGATTTATTGTTTAGAACATTTGTGATATACACAATAGTTATAAATATATATAAAAGATTTTTAAGAGAAAAGAGAAAGAAGCAAACGTGTAGTAGTCGTAGTAGTATTAGTAGTAATTCTACTACAGTTCCAGCTGCTTTTTTCCTTTTTAGGCTTTAATGGTTTTTTGTCAAAACTACAATAGAGTAGAAAAGGGAAAATTTACTCAATTTTTTTCTCTAGTGAAGGGGTTAATACATTATTAATACGAAGAGAAGAGAGGATTAAGGGATTCCTATAGATTCTTTGTAACCTTAGCAAGCTTGGTAATTAAATTTCGATTTTCACTTCTTTTTATATATATGTTTTTTTATATATTTTTTTCTCGCTTTATTTCTGCTTTATATCATATATGTGTGTGTTTGTTAGTGGGAGAGATAATTTTTTTCTTTTTATTATTATTATTATTCAATAATATTGTTTATGTAAAATTGATTAGCTTTTAATTTTTAGAAGTGATTTCCGTTGTGTCGGAATACAGAGGGGTGCATAGTGTTACCGATTAATAGACGTTTTTCGGGAGGCGTTTAAGTTCGTATTAGGCGCAATTTTTGATTGTTTTTGTCTATGTAGGGTGTAATTCATCCTCCATTCCTAAAAGCATCGGTAGCGTCGTTTCATTAGTATAAAATCCTTTACTGTGAAGTCGGTGATTTTCTTATATAGTATCAAAACTGATCGAGTTGAAAAAGTGTAGGGCCTCTTGCCATTTTTTCAAAGGCATTTGCTAGTAGCTACTAACCATTTTGTCATTATTAATTTTTGTTTTTATGATTGTAATTGTAATATTTTTCCCTCAGAGTATAACTTTGAATATCGAACCAAACTGCCGACCTTCCTTTAGTTTGGTGCAAGTTTTCTTGAAGTTAGGTTCGTTAGGCTCAAAAATGTTTAGGATTAAGGATTTCTATGAAGCAATAAAGATAAGCCTCAACCATCTCTAAAATGACTGAACTGAAAAATCTGAAAATGTGAAGGACTTTTTCTTCGGTCGCCTTCCTGAAAGTATCCTCATAGTAGAGAAGCTGAGACAAAACTTTCTGACTTTTTATAGTGAATCCTCAACCCTATTCCTACTGGGGGGAGCGGATTCCGCCCCCCACCAACAGTTTTTTTTGCAATAATTCAGAAACGAAAAATGCGTATGCCATGAAACTTTGTGACTTTAAACAAAATTTATCTGGGAACATTTTTACGTATAAATTTTTTTGTGACCGCGCCCACTGACGCCATGGCAACGCCCATTTGACGGTCCGGTAGACAATTTTTTGGGGTCATTTTCGGTCAAAATTCGAATTTTGGATCCAAAACTTTTGTAACTCCAATTGGTGACAAAGTGCATTGCTTTAATGAAAAATAAAGAAAACGGCATGGAAAAAGCTCTTTTGGTTCAATTTTTATGGCTATCTGCAGTTTGACATCAAATTTCCCAATTTTCGTCTATATTTAGGCAAAAAATGATGACGTCATCAAATTCTGATTACGTCATCGGGTAAAAATGGTAGCAACGTGTTTAGAATAAGTTGTTCTAACAATGTACCAAGTTTTATCGCCTTAGGATTAGTAGTTCCCGAAATCTCCCTCCCCCCCCACCCAGTGTTACAGAGCCCCTAAAAGGCCCATTAGTAATAGGGGTAATAATCAGTCCTTGCCCTCACTCCGAAAATCAATTCTCATTACGAAGTCTTGATTTTCGAAATTTTGGCAAATATGGCCATTGGGGTGTGATCATGAATTTGACTTCCTCACGAGTTTTGTTTAAAATTTAGTGTGTCTTTACCCAATTGTTAGCTAATCTCAAACAAATTTGGAATGTGACCAGGATTGGTTTGTTACTGTGGCCATAAGGTGTATGCGAATCCAGTAAACTTTTACAGTAGCTCAATGTCTCTAAGAGGTTTAATGCTAAAACAGAGCATATTTAACTAGCTATAGAAGTCGACGTATTTGATAAATTACTAGATGGACATTAGAATGGCGTATGTATACGAGTACACTAAGTTTCGTGGTACTGGCTGTAAGTATAGAGGCATTCTAGGAACCCAAGAAAATCAAAATTTAGTTGAAAAATGTGTTGCTCACTGGTATTGTTTTTTTGTTTTTTTTTTTCCTATTGGGCGCCTCATTGTAGCAGAGGCACAAAATTATGCACAACAGTTGGTATTTCTATTTCATGCAATTTTTCATACCTCACGGAGGAAGAATTCCTTGTTAGGGGAAATGGTAAATTGGGTGAAAGGAGAATATCCCCCACT
>JANSTP010100007.1:0-23484 GCA_025330745.1 Cladonema radiatum | reverse complement strand
AAAGGCAGGATTGAAGTCAATGCATTGTTTTGAAACTGTTTTTTATTTTTAAACAAACTTTAATTCAATGATTTAAGAAATTTTTTAAAAAAACTATACATAGAAATATCTATAATGGAATTTAAACTGACATAATTGAAAATTAATGGCAATAATATCAGAGCTAAAGCTACACACAGATAATATATAAATTCATAAGACTGTCTTTGATTATAAAATGCGACAATTTGAAATACATATTTGCAACAGATTGTTCCAGAGTACTCAATGAAGGAAAGCAACTGCCCTAAATCTGTTTGCATTTTTTTTATTTAAAGCACAGAAAGGTCAACAGACAGGAGATAAGTTCACATCTCTTTATAGCTTCCTTCTTAGCAACAAGCATGTTACTGGCAGAGAGTGGTGAGAGGAAACTCAGAAATTGTCATCTGTCTGAGGCTAGCTACCTAGGTAACTTTTTATGAGCTAAAAAATAATAAAATAATATTAACATCATCTTGTACTTGACCGGCCAATGTATGTCAAGTTCTAGCAAGTTAAAACTGTAAACTTACTGTCCCAAAACATAAGGTTAATTGAGTTTTAGCATGCCTGTTATGGCATGTGAGCCTTTAGCGATGGCTAGATATGGCATGTGATGGACCATGGTTACTGAAATTTTACATCAAACTAGCTGGTAAATACAACAGACATGGAAAAGAGATACTCAAACACTTCTTTTTTCTTTTAAAACATAGATTTCTTCGACCAACAAAAGTATTAGCTCTCACTGAAAAGAAACAAACAGTACCTGTATACCAAACGACAGCCAAACAGAAAAAATGAAGAATAACTGAGCGAGCTTGTGTTAGTATTTGTTGCTATCAATAAGTTGCTATAAACAAAACCACAGTATTTGATTGGCTAAGAGAGAGATTTTTGCACACGTGACATCTATACTTGTAAACAAAATGGAGTCAAAACAAAAATTTGTAATTTTATAAGGCTAGAAAATCACACCAAAATCAATATATTTTAGACCCATTTAATGAGTATTTATAGATTCCGGCGTAAACCAATGTTTGGTCTATCCGCATTTAAAATTTTACAGCATAAGATTTAATATTTCTTTAGTTATGGATTTCGAAAAATTTAATTTGCCTAAAAAAGGTGGTTTTTTTGCGATTATCAAAGTTTCATGCCCTTGTTCTCAATTTCCAGGCAGTTTCATAAACCATGTTATATATCCCTGAAACAAAAATTTATCCAGCTTTTGACAGCAAATAAGTTTCAAGCAAAATATGAAAAATTCAAAGATATCTGGAAAGTTTTCTGCAACATGGTAAATCAAAAAATGGTAGATTCAGAAAATTGGTTAATCCATATATCTCTTGCATGAAAAGCTTAAATTAAAAATGGAAAAAAGTAGTGCCTGTAGATTTTTATCTTGCTTCATATGCTTTTTAAATTTGTCAAATTAAGCCAGAAATGACTGAGAAAAAGGTCAAAACAGGTTTTCCCATCTTTTCCCCCTTTATCTGATATTTGAATAGAATAGTCGAAGTTAGTCTGTAGTAAAAAGTGATACTGGCAGTGCTTATCATAATTGTATAGTGGCACCACTTATTTTTCACATTCTTACACATTTCAAAATAAAAATCCACTGAAATCAATTTACTTACTTTTTGAAGAACAAAGAAACCACCTCAATTCAATGTTGCATTTAACATCATTCCATTTCCCGTCTTCTTTATCAATAGTCACGCAATCTTCACCTCCATGGTTATTTGGTTCATCCTCTCTCCAGTATGTAAATTCATTGTCTGTTTCATCTGACCATACAAATTGACTTTCCTTTACTTTATCATTAAGTCCAATTCCAACTCTGTTGAAAAGATTATTAACTCCTGACTTTATAATCTCATAGGCCATATATTGTTCTAAACGATTGCTAATTGATGCAAGTGTTTTTTTTTCTCCACATCGTTTCTCAGCTTCAGCAAAATCGGTTCGCATTATAGAGTAACGTAATTGGTAGTTTGGTTTTCCTGGTTAAAAACAATACAAAAAAACATTATTTTAATAAAAAAAATTATTCAAATCATGATACATTTTTAAAATAAGGTACAACAAGCATATTCATTCTCATAACGCATGGCTTAATAATTCTTGTTGAAAACATTCAATAACTTATTTTTTGAATATTTTAATTATTACGATTTACATAACAATTGTCTTAACAGTGCATGGCTGTATACTGTATTAATATTTGACAGACGTTTTTTCTTGTTAAATCTGGGAATTTTCAAATATTAGATAAAGGTGGAAACGTTTCATCACTGTATTACAAATAGTTCTGGAAAAATCAGGGGGGGGGGGCGGAATCTACCCCCTTGAATTTTTAGAGCCAAAAAAACCCTGAGTGAAATAGGGTTAAAACACTTTACTGGAGGCTTGTATTGTGAATAGGACCATCAGCCTATCCATGATTCCTATGACCTAAAATGAACAAATGAACAGTGGTACTTCTTTATTTCACATCTAAAAAGCATTTTCCAAAATGTTTAAAGTATATATTTACCTTAAATAGTTTACATTGAATAAAAGTGTTGTTTCTAAACAAACATTGAATATGTTTTGAAAGTTTTCCTAGAATAACTTTTACAAATCGACATAAACCGAGTAACACTGAATAAAAACTGCTTAGTTGTATTAGAAAAAATAGCATAAAATATTTTCCCCAACTTGAATTTGGGTGGATTTTTACAGTCTTAATGTAGATAGCATACAAAAAAGGTGTATAACTATATGCAATCGTATCTTCTCAATCATTTTAAAAGTCTATTAAAGGGATTCCGAGGTGAAAATATAAGTTGGGTTCATATGAAAGTGGAGAAAAAAAGATCAACACCACTTTTTATTTCATCTCAATCTGACTTTTGGTTCTCGAGATATTTGAATTTAAATATTTGTCACATAGAGAATTTCCCTAAATAGTTGAAGAACTTGTGATGTCATCTAGTGTATAGAAAAGTTGCCCCAATCTTGAATGTTGAACATCTCAGGTTATGATATAATTCCATGCATGAAAATTTATATACAATTTGTACACATTAAGGAAAATTCTATTTCAAAAAAATTTTCAAAAATAATTCTTCCTTCACTAGTTCCAGGCCCTTTTTCATTTTAGGGTCAGGCTCAATATCTATCCAAGAAAGCTTTTTTTCAACAACTGAATTCTTTTTTTGAGTTCGTAATCTTTCAAAGAATTTTAAAAATAAAAAATAATTTTAAAAGATATCTTCAAAAGCTATAAATTGAGGACAGCATGATTTTCGAAAGGGGCCTGGGACTAGTGACCCAAAGCTTACTTATCAAAAAATTTATTGCAGAAGAGGTGTAATACACATCTACTATCTGTATGAAAGTTTTTAATTCGATAGCCCTATTATAACCTGAGATATTTAAAATATAAGATTTGGGCAATTTTTCTATACACTAGATGACATCACAAATTGTTCAACATTTTAGGGAAATTCCCCAAGTGACAAATCTTTAAACTCAAATATCTCGAGAACAAAAAGTCAGATTGAGATGAAATGCGTTTATCATTTTTTCTCCTCTTTCATATGAACCTAACTTATATTTTCACCTCAGAATCCCTTTAATGGGAAGGCTGAAAATTATAGGGAATTTACAACTCCAATACTTTTACTCACATGAAAAAGAAAAACCAAAATTTTCCAACATAATTTTATATCTATTTAGATAGCATATCCTTCTAGTTCTAGATTAATGAATTCATAACAAAATATGAAGACAGTAGTCTTAATAACAAGGTTTAGCACTTCTAACAATTCAATTTCGATGTCTGAAAATTGAAAATTTTTCAATATCTTTTTTTTTGGTTATGGAACCGGCATTTTTGTTGACGTCATCAAGTAGTAATGACGCCATCATGATTTTGAAACAGTAGTCTTCAGTTATATTTTTCAAAGTGAATGTGCTGCATTGACAGAAAGTGGGTAAAACTGATAAAATAGGTGGTGTTACAAATTATTCATAAAATTTTTTCCCCATATCAGATTTTGGTGGATTTTTGCTTTGTTATAGTGCATAAAATTGCGCATCTTTTGGTACCAAAATCATCTTTTTACAAATTTTGTCCAGGTTGACCACTTTTTTTTACTACACTACTATAGAAAAATCAAAATTGTGTCTCTTGTCAAATAATAATACTATATATTTTTCATCTGCAATATTAATTGCAAGTCTAGAAAAGATGCAGTAGTAACATTATCATTTTCGATTTTAAGATTCAATTCTGTTGGATATATCTCTTTATAGTATTTTTGAAGGGACAGTTTGTCATTCAGACTTAAAAAATCATCTATACACTTGAAAAGGCGAGCTAATACAGGGTCTTCAGATGCTTTCCTCTTGATCCATTTTGAAAAAGGTTAGCAAAAACTGTGCAGGATCAGAGCCCATTGGTATTCCTTTATCTTGTTGAAAAATTGAATTATCAATGGTAAAATAGCAGTTGCTAATGATAAATTTGACTGATTTTTTTATATCTCTTTTAGTGAAAATCAGTGACCGAGGTTTATTGGTGACCCAAGAAGCTTTACTGAATTTGTTAATAGTTAGGTAACAATGAGACCTACCATTGAAACAGAAATTAATAATTTTATCAAAGATGTGAATGAGTTTATGGTGTAGAATCTTATGGTAGAGTGTTGAAAAGTCAGATGTATTGACACATACTGCTTTTGATTTCAAGTTAATTTTATTGAGCGCTTTAATGACAATTTTGCTGTTTTTACTACCCAAAATGTATTAATATTTGAGAAGGATTTACTTTTATTATTGAAAATTTCAATTTGCTGTAAAATAAGGAAAATATGGTAGAAATGCATTTGCTTATTGGTATTTTTTGAATATTTTTTGCTGGCAATAACAAATCTTTATCCTATTGGAGTCTTGTGCATCTACGGAATCCAATAAGATTAATGGCAAGATCCGAAAGAAAGGTCTTATGGTATTGAATGATTATTAAATTTCAATTGATTATTGAAATTTCAAACTCCTTGCTTAAACAAGTTTTGTATCTACTTTCTTGAATGTACTTGACTATTTATGTTTCCAATTTTTTCACTGGATGACGAATTTCATATGGTAATTATCCTCAAATTTATACATGATTACTTTCATGCATTGTTACCTCATATATGGTTTGTATTATTTCATTACATTTGATTCATTATTATTATGTTGGTACATTATAGCTCAGTTATTATTACAGTTCACCAACTTTTCTTGATTTGAATATCAATATGAAAGAAAAATTGTTTGATATTTCTCTTTATGATAAAAGGGACGGCTTTAAATTTGAGATTGTAATAGCAATGCTAATTTCAGTTCTAAGATCTCACCTACATGTTAACTCTTCATGTATTTTTTAAGTTTCTTCCCTCTTTACTTTTCCATTATTTCCGTATCACAATCCTCTAAACACTTTTCTTTATAAGAATGAATATTCTTAGCTTATTTGGAAAAATCATCTTATTTTATTCTTAACTCATTCTTAACACCGTTACAGGTACCATATAAACTAACTATGGTGTAACATATTTGATAGATAGTGGGATTTATACGACAAAAACTCGGCAAAAACAAGACCATAAGGTGCAAATTTAGTGCATAAATCATTCTTAAATACAGTATTTTTGACGTTTTCAACAAAATGTAAAGATGAGCATAGCATATTCTTAGTACATTCTTAACGTTTTGCCCAGTTTCATCCTAAATATTATTAAACAGTATGTTCTCATAAAAAAGCGTGTACTATGTTTATATTTTTACTCTCAATAGACAAAAACCGCATTCGATGACGTAATCTTTCTTCTTTTATCCGCCTCATTTCCACGTATGCAAAGTTTGATTGGTCAAGAAATTGGAATTATAGTTTGATTGGATAGTAAGCAATATAATGACATCATTTTTACTCGAAAAAGAGGCGGAGAAGAGAAATGCAAGGTTTTAACTGTAAAAAAAGATTACATCATCGGATGCTGTACTTTAAAACCTGAACATTTGAGATTCATCTTTCTATAACTCGGACTCTCTCTTTGAGTTGGAGTTACAGAAACAACAGAGAGTCTACCGTAGATCATGAAATTGATCACAAAGAATCTTTTTTATATTCTATTCAAAAGAACTGTGTTCAATCGCACTCCAGTTGAGAGCTTGTTTCAGAGTTTCTTGTTTTTGATTGAGTATATATGATTTTAATGAAAAATACTAGCTAAGTAAATCAAAGAGGATCTAAGTCAATAAGCAAATCAAAGAGAAGCAAAGAGTCTGTAAATGTTTCTTTACTATTTCATGATTAAATCAAAATTATTGAAATAAATATTATAATTTGTACTTATATCTGTGTTACCCCAGTAGAATCTTTTATTCTATTTCCATAGTTTTTGTTCAATGAAAAAATTTGTTTCGTAATTTTCAGATTTCGATGAGTAAAAACCTCTTTAGGTCTATTTAGATGATTCACTCAGTAATTTACGCAAAACCTAAGAGTTAGTGGAAGTTAGTGGAATGTGAGCCCAGATATCTAAATTTGATTCATACTGTTATATTTTGAAACGAAGAATGGTAGGCATTTTTCTTTTATTAAAAACACCATGCCCTTCTTTTTTATGCTATTTATGCAATGTTTGTTTTTCGTTTGTTCTGTTTTATTATGTTTACTGTTTGAAAAAGTCTGAATTACATGAACATGATTTAATCATTCATACTATGGCTCCCTGAAATAATTTATTATCAGCTTTTAGAGGAAAGTTCAGCCGGGTCTAACTTTGGAGACTTCAAAATTGGCCACCTCAAAATTAGACCTCGCTGCCCTCACCAAAAAAGTTCCAACCCTGATAATTTTGCTAATTCTATTAAACCACCCTTTCAGCAAGGTGCAGTTAGATCTCAAATTAATTTGTTGCTTAAAAAATCATTTCATAGGCATCAAGATGATAATTCTAAGACAACTGGATCATTTGATACATTTACTAATTTAGTATTCAAAAATTAAATGAAAAAGCTATTCAGGTCTTTGCCCATAGGTAAAGCCACTGTAATGCAGATAATCAGTGATACCTGTATTCTGTTACACTTTCTTAACTTGAATTTGTCGATGTCCAGCAAGTTTCCTTCTGATGACATTTTAGCAGACCCATTAATGGGTGACTTCGCCTTGCTTAATGTGTGGTTAGTCTAGGACAAGGAGTTGAAACTAACATATCACACATTTTACTGATTTTGTCATATTTTATGTTGTTATTTCTCACATTATTTTATAAGTTAACATTTAGAATATATATAACTCTAATTTTTTTACGAGTTCTTAATTTCGGGTAATGTTATTATTTGTGTTACTGTTACTTACTATTCGTCTACATTTTATGTATTAAGATATCGTTATTGTATTACTATCATTTTGACCACATATTTCCAATTATTCTACTGGTTAATTATTGTTCTATTAGTTTATTTTTCTAATTTATATGATGTATGTGTTTGCTTAGTGACTGTAACTGTAAAGTATGCTTTTCATCTGTTTACATAAAATTTACCATTATACGACATCTTAGTATGTCACCATATCAAATTTGTGATCAAATTTTCAGAACCATTATAATATGCTCCAAGTATGCTTCAAAGCATTTTATGCAGATTTTTAAGTTAACATTTTCATTTTGTTTAATGGGATTCCGAGGTGAAAATATAAGTTCGGATCATGTGAAAGAGGAGAATAAATGATGAACACCAGTTTTTATTTCATGTCAATCCAACTTTTCGTTCTCAAAATATTCAAGTTTAAAGATATGTCACTTAGGGAAATAGTGGAAATAGTCGAAATATTTGTGATGTGATCTAGTGTATACAAAAACTGACCCAATCTTGAATGTTGAATATCTCAGGTTATATTATAATTGCACAGTCATACGTTTGCAAGAATTAGAACTTAAATAACAGTGACATGAAAATTATTCATCTACAAAAAAGAATCAATTAAAAATGTTTCTGATAATGTAACCACGGTTTGTATCATGACACTAAATTAAATTTAAAATCAAAACTTTTCCTACTAATAATAACAACACTGAAATCTTGTTTTGAAGATAAAGATAACACAAAATTAAAATCATCATGATGACGATTAACACAACCAACAAAATATGGCTGATTGATATTGAAAAAATAAGAACTTGCTAAAAAAACTTAAAAATTTAGTGGGAAAATCAAAGATGCAAAACATACAAGGAGCCTCTAAATGCAGATTTATTTTCATTAAAATTCAAGCAATAAAAAATGATTGGTCAGGATTGAACAGTAAGTGTTGAACCAATCATCACTTCCAATAGATAATAACGATTATGTACTTCACAAGCAAGCCTTCTGTGATACTCTCAGATTTCAAAGAGAAAACTAATGCATTGTTTATTAATTCTCCACATTTCAATGATGGTTGTCTCAATAAAGAATATACTTGTCTTGTCTCGAAATATAGACAAAAAGTTTATGAGTGTTATGCAATTAACTGTTGATCAGAAGCGAGGAGGTGAAGAAATGTCATTAACCGTTACCTGTCCTATAGAATGACCCAAAAACATGTGATTACTGGTAAAAACTTTAAGTATTTAGTGAAAATGACTGCTCCACTAATGCTAGAACTTGCAGCTTCCTATTGCCCTGCTTCCAACTGGGCGTCTGATGAGTTAACTTGCTTAAATCACTTGTATGTAAGTCTGTTGAATGTTTTAGTTGCTAATCCTTAATAACCATCCTCCATAGTTGCTAATCCTCGTAAATCGTTATACAATTTTTAGAAATCAATGTTTTGAATAAAATGAAACACCCGATTGTTATCAGATTGAAGATCTTAAATCCAAACTTAAAGAGCCAATATCTGATGAAATGCATTGCAAGTGCCACACTTCGGCGCTAATTTTCTTTTTAACTTTAACGCAGTGTTAAAGTCTATTTTGCTAAAATGATATTTTGTCGCAATGCATTACATCGAATATTGGCTCTTTAAGAGTCTGTTAATTTTGAAATTATACTATTGTTGACAAACTATATTCTGTTAGGAAAAAATCCTTGAGAAAGTTTAAAGAAAAAACATTTTATTATATTTATTGATAAAAATGTGGTTGCTACTGAGTGATAGTTGCAACATACCTATCTAATTAATGATGCTAGTGTTTTTCTATTTTTGGCTAATTGGCAACTTTCCCTCTCCTACATTTTTATGCAAATGAAGCCAATAAATCAGACTTTTCTTAACAAAACGATAATGGCAAATACAATGATAAATCAATATTGCAGCCAAAATGGGGAAAAAATATAATATATAAAACACCTTACTATAACAAACATTTTCATAAGAATAGGTATCCTTTATACATTTGCAAACACGATCGTCATCCTTTTCACTGTCACTGCAATCACAATACCTATCATCTGCCTTGCATTCTTTAAATCCTGAAAAAATTATAAATTTTTAAATAAAAAATACTGCATAATCTATAATTTGTTTCAGACAAGAAAAATAGTCGCATATAATGTAGAAACAACTTTTGATGCGTTGCCATACATTTGCTTGTCTAAAAAAGCTAAGAAGACAATATCTATTGAATATTGAAAAGTGGAGAAAAAAAATCATTCCATGTCCGTTGTCGCAGTTGCCATGGACAATATATAACCAGTTTTAGGAAGGTCTATAGTATAATCAATACTTTATCTTTGCTAATAAGGTTTGGTATAAATAGAGATATCATAAATCTTCTTGAATATTATCAGTTAAAAGATTGTTTAACTATGAATACAGATTTCAATACGAGGGACTGTTAAGCAATCTCTAGCTTAAAAGGCATTAGCAGGACAATGAAGGACTTCAGAATTCTGTAAAATCAGTACAGCTAATATATATAAACTCATACTGAAGTATGTAGGCTGCTTTTTGAGAAAGAACTCAGACCCTTTCCAAATTATAGTTACAAGCTGGATACAGCAATGCCCAAGGCAGAAGTGCCTGTTAATAAAGTCGAGCAATCCCTTCCTGACAAAGTAAACTACTATCTATCATTTAAAAAATGTGAGGAAATAAGTAAACAAGGATGTTAATTGCAAAGTTTAAAAAATCCAGAAAGAGTCTTTTAAAAATGGCACCCACCATGGTTGGACGTCCAAGAAAATTTTATTTTCTTAATGCTCTAAAACATGTATTTTGACTTAGAAATTAAGGTAGTTTTAAGTCTCATATTAGAGCAAAAATCTCACATTCTGATATAATTTGGAGAAATAAGGTGTCCTACAATTAAAATAACATTCTGTTTTGATATTTAGAGCCTTGCTTTGAAAAAACAACGTCTTCCTACAGCTTAAATAAACTCCTGCTTTGATACTCAAAGCCTTGTTTTAAGGAAAATTACTATTTGCCTTGGTATTTTGTCATAGAAGTTTACTATTGATAACTTTGCGTAACCATATTGCATATAAATTAGTCTGCTGAATGATGTATTTTTGTTGTACATCTATACAGTTTGTTTATTAAACTGTGGATCAGTTTATTAAGTTTAATCAGTTTAATCAGCTTAATCAGTTTAATCGGTTTAATCAGTTGTGGATCAGTTCCTTACATTAGTAAAAATGATTGAAAAATCCGGAATTAATGAAGTTTGAAAAATAAATCGGGAAATCCCGAAATGTTGGGAAAATTGACGTGCTTGTACTTAGTCTCTCAAATGACAAGATATCTTGTCATTGGCAATTTTGTTAAAAATTCATTGCGATGACGAGTTAGCTTGTCACCTGCAGTTTTCAGACGGTTTTATAAAATACATGCAGCAGTGAACATCAAGTGCTTTGCTTTAGAGAATAAGGTTTTTCTACAGCTGAAATAACCTCCTGCAGATCCTTGTTTTGGAGAAATTGCTATTTGTTTTGATATTTTCTCATAGAAGTTCATAACTTTGTATAACCATATTGTATAAATGTTAGTTTACTGAATGATATATTTTTGTTGAACATTGAAATAGTTTGTTTAATAAACTGAGTTGTGGATCAGTTTATTACAATAGTAAATATAATTGAGAAATTCGGAATTAATGAAGTTTGAAAAGAAAACACGGAAATCTGGAAATGTCCAGAAAATTGACATCCTTGGTAAAACATTCATGGAAAAGTGATGATTCTGAAATGTTCTTTGCGTTTTTATGATGAAAAAATTTGCCATTGTACCTTGGGTCAAAAAGTCCAAAAAGTTCAAGAAAATTTTCAGTTAACAACAACTAAGTTTTGTTACCTAAGGAAAAATTTTGGTATTGAAAAGCAACACTGCCTAATACTTGATACATTATTAATATTCCAAAAACCTATTCAATTTTTAATTTTGTGAGTCCTAGTTGTTGAATTACTAATTTTCTTATATTATTTCAAGTTTTGGTGTTATCAGCTCAGGTTATTTGTCAAAACCAGGTTTTTATCTTTACAAATACGTTTTTAGAGTCTATATTAACTTTCTAAACGACTGACGAGAGAGTTTGACACATTGAAGGGGAACAAACCAAAGATTTTAACAACAAATATATTCGTTTTTTGATTTCCAATCCGGAAAACAAATATATTCGTGATCATGGGTAAAACTTCTGATGTTCCTATTATACTCAAAATCACCTAAAAAACGTGAAAAACTATTGCTACGTGTGAACAAGGTGAAATTTGGCCGCACGATTTTATGGAACATCCCAAAAAACGGCTCCAGACTAAACAAGTTAAGAAATATTTTCTCACCTCTAATACTATCCATGTGGATCTGCATTACTCTGTTCGACACAATAGAATTTACCCATTTTAGTAGCAGCTTAGGGCATTTAAGACTTTTTAATTTGACAATTAGGCCTTCTTTCCATACTTGGTCAAATGCCTTTTCTACATCTAACAATACAATGGACATATGACTAGAATTTACTCGTAATATCTTGATAAAGTTTTATTAAACTGTCAGTATTGCTTTCATTTGGCTGAAAGCCATTTTGAATGTTGTTAAGAATATTATTACTTTCTATCCATCGTTGTATCCTGTTGGTTATAATCTGTTCGAGTATTTTACCTATGCTAGAGGTTAAGCTCAAAGGTCTGTATGATGATGGGTCTTTTTTCTTTTCGCCTGGTTTATAGAGCATCCTGACTTTTGCCACTTTCCAACAGAACTAGTCACACACATAATGAAAACATTAATACTTACAAAAATAAAAAAATTTAAATTTAAATGCAATTTGATGATTAGAAAAGCTTAAATGTTTATTTACAAAAGGTTTTTTAACATTAATTAAGTTTTGTCATAGCTTGGCTCAATCTACTAAGTTCAGCCCCTTAACCTATCATTCGTTTTACTAATAGTTTTGCTCAGTCTAGAAAACTGTTGTAATCTGAACATTGACTATGTGCAGAACTGAGCAGACCTTCAGCAGATATGGTATTGTAGAAAATTTTATTTGGTATTGTATTATACTTAATGAATTAGGCATTCTTACTATGAAGAACTGAAAGTCATCTCTTTTATCATACAAGGATCCAAGAAATCTTTTATTTTCAATTTCTATGGAGAGATTAAGAAATGAGGCATTTTCTGGACTATTATTTTCATGTTTATAACCAAGATAATTTTTTGGATAAATCCCCTTATAAATCTACAAAAAGCCATCTTATCATTCAGACTGAAAAGGTCATCTACATATTTGAACATGTAATAAAATAAGTGAACCAAGGCTAGGTTTGTTGCAACTTTTTTCTTCATCCACTGTGATTCATAATAGTAGAGGAAGAGATTAGCAAAGAAAGGAGCTGGATTAGATCCCATGGAATGCCCTATTATTTGTTGAAATACAGAGTTACCAAGTGTAAAACAACAGCTTTCAATAATGAATTGCACTGTCTTTTTACTGGAGATTTTGTGAAAAGGAAGAATGTACTTTCTTTTCCTTCAGGGCAGCTTTACCATTTTTATTTACCATTCATGAGATTTCCCATTGAAGCAAAAATCAATATTTTCATTTAGAACATTAATAAGTTCCTTATGGGGCAGCTTGGTGTATAGTGTTTAAAAATCACAAACAGCCGTTGACTTTTTATCCATTTTCTCAAGAGCTCTGATAACTGCTTTGCTATTTTGAATAACCTGAAATGTGCTGTATCCATTGAAAAACTTTGTTTTCATACTATATGCTTTCATACTATATGCTATATGCTTCAAATTGTTTATAAAAAAATGAAAACAATTAAAGCTATTATTTTAAGGACAGGTTTAACAGAACATTGCTTACTGGCAATAATACATCTTGATCCCACAGGCTTCTTGAGGATCTTCGATATCCAATAGGCACAAAGTAGTTTACTGTTTGGCCTTTCCATATTGATAAGGCACTCTTTAGTTAAATGCTTATTTTTTTGCATATGAAAGCTATATTAATATTTGAGTTGTCAATAGGAACTAAATATATACAAAATATATACTAAATACTAAATATATACTAAATATACACTAAATACATTAAGAAACATGATCCCCTTGAATATGTTGTGGACTTTCTTAGATTTAAGTTTCCTTTTGAGACTATATCTAACTTAAAAAGAGACAAACGTTTGTTTATACAATCCATTAATGTCTTTTTTTATTTCATATAGACACAAATCTCAACAAAGCTTGTTTTTATGAATTATTCTTAGATCTCTAGTTTTTAAACATTGATGATTGGGATCTTTAAATTTAGAGCTAAAACATGTACATGGTAGATGTTCATCAACTGATAATTTTCTTTCAATATCAAACTCTCTATAATTAAAGGGATTCTGAAGTAAAAATATAAGTTAGGTTCATACGAAAGAGGAGAAAAAATGATGAACACCACTTTTTATTTCATCTCAATTTCATCGGAATCTTTCGAAGAACTTTGAAAATAAAAAATAATTTGAAAAGACATTTTTAGAAGCTCTAAATTGAGGACAGCCTGATTTTCAAAAGAGGTCTGGGACTAGTGACCCAAAGCTTATTTATTAAAAACTTTATAGCAGAAGAGGTGTAATACACATTTACTATCTATATGACAGTTTTTTATTCGATAGCTCTATTATAAATAAAGCCCTTTTAAAATTTAACCCTATTCTTCATGGGGGGGGGGGTAAAAACTACCCCTCAAGTGATTTTTTTGAATAACTTCTGATGTAGTTCATATTTTTGCATGAAATTTGGACTGCAGGCACAAATTAATTACATTTTTTTTTGGGGGGGGGGCTATGAACACCCAAATCTGATTTACATCTGTTTATTCTATGAAAATATATAATTGTGTGAAGTCTTATGGTGATTCCTACAGAATTCAACTAATTGCACACATATTTGTATCAGAAAATTTCTAAAAAAAACACCCCTCTGCAAATCCCTCATTTTGGCTCAATTTTTAAAAAATTTGGTTGAAAGTTAAGTTTTTGGAAAATACATTTAAAGTCAGTCTTTGGTACCAAAAATTACTATCTGAAGTGTTTTAGAATTCTCTCTGTGGAGTTACACATAATTGCCCCAATAAAATAGAAATTATGGCAATTTTCGGGTATTTTCGATGACATCATCACATGATCACGTGACCAACAGGGGTAAACTCTCTATTTTTAGAAACTACTAATGATGCTTAATATTAGTGCAAAGTTTCATGGCAATTGGTTGACCATAAGAGATTTTAACCTGGTGGGGGGTAGATTTTAACCTGGTGGATTGAGATGAAATAAAAATTGGCGTTCATCATATTTTCTCCTCTTTCATATGAACCCTACTTATATTTTCACCTCGGAATCCCTTTTTTGATGGAATAGGTTTAGGAAGTTTATAGCATATTGCTGGAAGAACATTTTTATCTTGACTGGTAAAGCAGCTATGCATTCTTTGTCATGAATTATATATCAAAATTAATAAAATCAAGACCTTTGTTATGAAATTACATTGAAATGATTTGTCTTTGTCAAACATGAATTTTGTAACTTTGCAGTGAATTATTTTTTAGCTTAGTTTTAGAAAGAGTATAATTAACTTCTGATGAATTCACTTTTAAGCCATAGGTCAGCAATCTTTAAAAAAGATACAAAAAGCTGCCAACACTGTGGTTTCTGCTGAAAGGTCTACAAGATCTTTTAGAGTAGAACTTATTTGTAGATACTGTTGGAAACTTCAATCCGATAGGTTTACTGTCCAAAGGATTTGTAAATTTGTCTCCTACTCTAATGTTCAAACTGAAAGGAAACACTGGTCTCAATGTTAACATATTGTTTTGCTTTTTCGCTGCTTATCCACTACCAATGTTTGCACTTTATATTTAGAGTATTTCTTTTCAATAGCTTATTCAATAGCTTATTTGAGACAACATGCAATTTTACGTGTTATATACTGGTAATGGTGGATAAGAGTAGAGTAAATAAAAGATAGGGGTAGACAATGAACTTCCATTGGCAGACGTTTTGCCAAATTATCTATTTAGCACAGTCGAAAAATAATTACAAAATTAAAACAAATAAAAATAAAAATTAGAACAAACAATATACAAAAAATAAATAAATAAAAAATAACAAAAAGAAAAGAAATGCTTTTCAGATTAAAAAGTAAAATCAAATTATATTCAAAATAATAAATAAAAACAAAAAATATTATTTCCCACATGGCCTAGAAGCACCATATACATTGTATATCTTTCAATCTGGCCTAGAAGCGCCACAAGCTTGTTGGTCACCATAAGCGACATAAATTCAGATGAAGAATCTCCTACAATCGTTGTCAAAAACATTGGGACAATTTAGAGCTTTATCAGTCCGACTCGTTTGGGTGAAAACAACCTCCTAAGTACTGTCTAGGCTGTTATTATTGCTCTTTAGGGTGGCTAAGAAGGGGAATCATTGAAATTGTCCTTTCGCAATTTGGCTCAAAATTTGCATGTTAAAGAGAAAAGTCAAAATCTGAGAGCTGCTCAATTTCAAATGTTTTTTTCCACGAGTGTAGACTAGAATCTGAAAAATTTTACTTATCAATACAAAATCCATAAAATCGGGTTAGATTTCTATTCTAATGCGTACCAGCTTAATTGTGGGTCAATGTTAAGCTATCTGCAAGAAATTTGCTTAGTTTTCAAAAACCAAATGGGACAAATGAGTCTAAAGATATTTAATCAATATTCATGTAGTTGACGGACTTGCCTGTGATTCGGTAATACTGCTGTCAAAAGTAGTAACTTGGGACAAGACTTCATAGCTCTTGGAGGGTAAAATAGAATAGTGACCCCCCCCTGCCCTACTTTAGACTAGATTTAGTCCCATTTTTTTTAGTTAACACATTTAGCAACTTATCAATCATATAAATGCCATAACAAATGTTTTGCGGCCATATTTCAGAGCTAATGAATTACTAAAAATTCCAGAATTTCGATGAGGCAGTGCAATTGATGATGACATCATAATAAATCTATTGACATCACTAAAATCATCATGGTATTATTTTTTTTATAAAGGACTATAGTTTTGGTGAGGTAAATTTTGTGTCATTCTTTACACGTCATTTTACCCCATGCCAAACAGTGTTAAGATTACGGTGTACTTTTAGTTTTGTCCTGCCACCTCCATTTTTGTCTTTCTACATTTGTGTTTTTCCGATAATTTTACTTAGTTATTTCTTTTATGTTAGTTATGTCTTCTACCTTTCCCCATCCTCCTGATAATGGAGGTTTCAAAAGAATCTTAGTCTAGTTTTGCAATCTATTTATTTTCCTATGAATTGTTTTATTCTGCCTAACTGGTTAAACTTTTAGGGAATTTTTCGTTTGTTGATGTCATTACGGATTCTCTCTAGTTGGTAGATTAACACACTGCTGATCAACACTTATTTGCTCTACATGGAACTATGAAACCCTTTTGCATAGTCCCAGAAAGGCTCTTGATACTCGGTGGTCTGGTGGATATCACTTAACCTTTTTCTTTCTAGGCTTCTTTTACTTCTTTGAGAACAAGGTAATTTTAGCCACTCAGGACTTGTTCTTTTTCTTGAGAAACACTTATTTTGATACCACTTTTAATAAGAGGATTGTGGTAGTAGAGTAAATCTTTGATATCATCACAATTAGACAGCTTGAATGTTTTTTTACCTACAGCTGGCCCGAAATGGCTGATTTAGAATCACATGAGAATTCATTGCGACAGCACGTTTTCAGAAAGTTTTTCAGACTCTCGATAACTTGATTACTCGAAAACTCAAACATGTCAATAGGTTGATTTTTATTCCTGGTTGGTTG
The DNA here is from genome assembly GCA_025330745.1 of Cladonema radiatum. NCBI lineage: Eukaryota > Metazoa > Cnidaria > Hydrozoa > Anthoathecata > Cladonematidae > Cladonema > Cladonema radiatum. The sequence goes on along the minus strand of JANSTP010100007.1, from coordinate 6,121 downwards.
AATCCTCAAACCCTTTCAAGTTAAAATAACCCCTTTCACTCAAACACTCAAACACTTGAATGTTTGAATCTTTTCAAATCCTCTGATTTGCATTCATATATGATTTTTATAATTTTCAAAAAACATGAACCTCCTAGAACCTTCAATCTTGAAAAAATAAAAATTACTGGTGGTGGGGGAGGTCGGGGTGGGGTGCGAAAAGTGTCTCCCTGTTACTTTTTAATTAGCATCTTCTGATCTATAATGACTAATAACATAAAATTTTATGACCTTTCCTAAAAATTTAGCTACATACAATTTAGTAATAAAGTCTTGCTCAATAATAACCCCCTATGGCCATACCAACAAGGTTTTGGAGTCTCGGTGACCAAATGTTTGCCTGTTTTGGAATAAAAATTTAACTTTTTTTTATAAATGGTAATATTTTATATAATTTGACTCAATAAACTTAATATGATAATAAAACAGTAAAACTTTCTCCCAATACCTTGCTTCACCTCAAAAACTCCAAACTGAAAGTTTCAAAACTGAAAACTCAACACTAGAAAAAAATAGGTTTTTGGGGACATTAACAACAAAATGATGACGTCATCACTTTTTTGATGATGTCATTAGAGTCAAAATTATGGAGAAGTGTACAAGAGGTATTGAATTATATGTATGTCAAGTTTTACAATAGTTGCTAAAAGCAATAATAAAGCAATGGGTGGTCTAAAAAAAAAAGCATGTGAGAAAAAGGGTTAATTTTCTTCATTTCAACCAGAGAAAGGTGCCAAAAATCAATATTTTGCACTAGATTCAGTCTTGATAACATCGATATTTGGAGTCAGCACAAAATGTCTGATAATTTGGTATATAATATGTCCGGTTTCCAAACTGAGCCCTACTTAGCCCACAGCTCATGGAATAAAGCATTAACCCTATCTGGACTGGAGGAGGGAGAGGGGTCCGCCCCCTCCTGGTTTTCCTAAAATAATACTACTTATGCTATAGGTAGAACCCTAGTTTTTTGTGACTTATAACAAACATTTTAGTGAAAAAATTTTTTTTAACATTATTGGACGGTGGCCATGGCGGGCAATTTTCGGACCCCAGTCGGTCAATTTTTTTCCAGGAAAAGCCTGAAACCAAACTTTCAGCATGATTTAGGGAAAACCTATATTATATGTGAAACTAGATCAAAAATGTGGCATTTTGGTGAAAACCACATGTAAAAAAAAAAGCTTTCTTCGCTCTGATTTTATTTGAATTTCAAGGTGTTTAGCCATTTTTCCCTATTTTCGCGCCCGAATTTAGGGAAACAATGACGTCACAAAACTATTTTGGGCTCATTTTGTTCCTTATAGGTTGGTATTCCTCTGCGGAAAGGTTTTGAAAAATTAGATTTTTCAAAAAAAGAAATGAGAAAAGCCCGTTCCAGCCTGGTCCAGATAGGATTAAAATGTAAAATGAAGGGTAGAAAGCTTTAAGCCAAGTTGTATAACAGACTGTTTTGCTACCTCCTTGCTCTCATTGTGCCACCACTGGGTTGAAGTGATTACTTTTTTATGAAAATGTTTCATGAATTGTTTCAAGTTTCATGAACCCACAAAGTTTTAGTGCAAAAAAAAATTTCCGCGTTATGCGAGTGAAATTAATTATTGTTGTATTATTGTTTAAGAAATACATTGGTTTGGTTAAAATTGAAAACGTTGGGCTGTTCGGTAAAGCCTTTCCAGAAAACGTAAAAGCGTCCACCGAAAACGTTACTAAATATACTCGACTGGGCTACTTGAAGTTGAAGGTGTGAGCAAAGTAAACACTCTGCTCAAAACTTTTATTGCTATCAGCATGCTAAGCAGTGAGTTTCATTCAACACAACGGGTCATTGAAGTGTTCATTTATTGACATGAATAATGAGCATAGAATAATATCACTTAATTAAATGACGCCTTCACTCAAATTCATTATAATATTTCTCAAAGAAAACTCAAATTCACTAAAAAATTATATTATGGCGCTTCTAGGCCATGTTAGCAAGAGTTTGACAGACTATGGCGCTTCTAGGCTTTATGGAAAATTTGAAAACAAAAATTTCATTTTCAGTTTCTAAAAATATTTTAACCCTTTGCGTGCCATTCCCGGACTGGTCTGGGAATTCGAAACCATTTTCAAAAACCGTTCCCGGACCAAAAAAAAACACTTTTACGGGTCGCAGGAGAGGTCGCAGGTCTGCAAAATATCACTTCAATTAAAAACTGCTTACTCAGTATTTCAAAATCAATTCCAGGATGACTGCCAGGCGAGAGCACAAACCTCGTAGCGAATGGCTCAAGAAAAAAAGATTTTTAACAGAGATTCTGGCTTGAGAAATGATGGAAATGAACTGAAAATGATATTAAGAGATGGCAACAGGTATCTTTTGAGTGCCTTATCTTTTTTTTCTCTAAGAAGAAGCCAGATTTTACTAGTTTTGATTGCTTTTTCACGGAGTTAGACACAGATACCAATATCTCAATTTCTAGCCTCCAAAGACTTCCAAAGCAAATTAAAAATAATATAAACCTCTTAGATAAGTTTACTACTAAGTAGGTGAGATAGAAAAACCTGTTTAGAAGTCTCTCAAAGATTTTTTTCTCAAAAAAACTTTGGACAGCTCAAAAAAACAAAATGGCCGCCAAGAATTTTGCTTAGTTCTTGTCTTATTTTAGTCCAGATCGTAATCCTGAGATAAGATAGCATGCATAGTACTCCCAGAAACTCATTTTATTTTGTATAAATATACCTACCTTAGATGACTTTCAATACTGTTGAATAGAAAGACTGCCTAGAATATTGGACAAAATCTAGAATAGTGTACTTCCTTCAAGTATATCAACTTGTTACCATTAATTCTACTTATTTTCTGCCTTGAGCATATTGTTATGACCTAAAATAAGCTTATAGATGCTTTAAAAGTGTGTTATAGCCAATTTCTGACCTCAAGGCATGTTAAAAGTAAAGAACTTACCAATTTTCAAAAAAAAATTTTTTTGAAAAAATGGCCGGTTTCTGGAGACTGTAGTAAGGAAAAATGGCCAGCATGCAAAGGGTTAACACTAGCATATACTTTGAAACTGAATTAGTAACTAACAAACTAATACTTCAGCTGCCTAACTACAAGTTCTGCATGTCCTTGGAAACAAAATTATGATAGATATGAAAACAGAAACATACTTGCAATTCTCTTGCTTTCTCGCGCTCCTTGATCCAAGTTTTACCTTGTGTTTGAGGATCGATGAGTAAAGGGTATCTAGTAGCTTTCGTGACAATAATACCATTCTGAATCGACAAATCATCGTTTGGCAACCCTTGCAAATTCCATTCCCCAATCTATAGTCACAAAACATTTAGAATAAATATATCTGAAAAATCCATACAAAATATAGGTAATGCAAATATCTAATGCAAAAACATAAGTCTGTTTTCATAACAGAGCAGAGAAAGAATCACAAACCCAGTGAGCTTCCACAATGGTCAAAAAAATTTTACAATTGAAAAAATTAAAGAAAAAAAAATTTTAGTTTCATTTGAGCAAATGGCAAATTGAAATTCATTTGAAAATTAGCAATAAACTGAGAGATAGATAGATAGATAGTCAGATAAAATATTTATTTGAAAGTCACTCTAAATATATTCCCTAAACATTAATTGTAACTTACTTTTAACAAAATTTCAATACTCTGAATATAGATTGATAGTAACAGAGTTTCCTTCCCTGATGACTATTTTTATAATAGTAGTAACAAATTATTACTGTTATTGTCGCTGCTATATTCCCTATCAGGTAAAAAAACATTATTATGAGAATAGAAAATTATTTCATAAACTAGATCTAAAATGAGACACGTATTCTTGTTTTTGTATGGCTTATCCTAGGATCAAATCTCCTAAGAGGAAGTAATGCTCTTGCCAGGGTAGTGACATAGTAGTTTATTCTGAGGAAGTAGGGAGCCATTAATAAACAGTCTCATCTTTGTAAATTCTAATTACTGCAATTAATTGTTGTCAGAGTAAGGTTTGTAATTGTTCTAATTTTCAAGAGGAAAAGTATATTCTCAAAAGTTGAAAGTTCTTATTCGGCTCAAAGTGCAGCTGTGAAATTCACTTTCATGTTTGGTTTTTAAAAATTTGGTTTCTAGTTTTTGACTGTTTAGAAATATTTAAACATTTAATTTTTTGTCACAAAATGATGCTGTAACTTGCAAGAGGCTTTATATAAACACAAAAAATTAACTAAAATTCATTAAAGGGATTTCAAGGTGAGACTATAAGTTGGGTTCATATGAAAGGGGAGAAAAAATGATGAACGCCATTTTTTATTTCATCTCAATTCAGCTTTTCGTTCTGGAGATATTTGATCTTAAAGATTTGTCACTTAGGGAATTTTCCTAAAATAATGAAGAATTTGTGCCCAGTGTATAGAAAAATTGCCCCAATCTGAAATGTTAAATATCTCAGGTTATAATAATGCTGTTGAATTAAAATATTTCATATAGATAGTAGAAGTGTATTACAGCTCTTCTGCAATAAATTTTTTGACAATTAAGCATTGGGCCACTAGTTCCAGGCCCCTTTTGAAAGTCATGCTGTTTTCGATTTAGAGCTTTTGAAAATATCTATTAAAATTATTTTTTAATTTCAAAGTTCTTTGAAAGATTCCAAACTCAAAAAAAGAATTTATTTGTTTAAGGAAAAGCTTTGTTGGGTAGATATTGGACCTAACCCTAAAACAAAAAAGGGCCTAGAACTAGCAAAGAAAAAATTATTTTTGAAAAACTTTTTTGTAATTGATTTTTCCTGAATGTGTACAAATTGTGTTTAAATTTTCATGCATGGAATTGTATTATAAACTGAGATATTCAACAATCAAAATTGGGCCAATTTTTCTATACACTAGGTGACCTCACAAATTTTTTAACTGTTTAGGGAAATTCCCTCGGTGACAGATATTTAAACTCAAATAACTCCAGAACCAAAAGTCGGATTGAGATGAAATGAAAACTGGTGTTCACATTTTTTCTCCTCTTTCGTATGAGCCTAACTTATAGTTTCACCTTGGAATCCCTTTAATTAAAATCCTTTATTAACCCTATCTGGACCGGGGAGCGGATTCTGCTCCCCTCCTATTTTTCCGTCAACTGTCAACTATGCAAAATTTCTCTAATCTGATCTGTAGAGTGCAATTACATTTACTGAGAAATGCAATGGAAGAGTTTCTTGTTATTGCTAGTTGCTAACTAATAAATCCATAGTTATGCTTAAATCTCTGTCTTTTATGGTAAATGGTGTAAACGAAAAAATAAGCCTGAAGGGTTATTCAAATATTTGCTCCCAGTAAAAAGTAATGTTAACACGACATTCCATGCTAACAATGTTGCTCATGGATTGCATCGACAAATTAAAAGATGAAATGAAAAGTCAGAAACGTTTTTCTTCAGTAGTATGTAAAATAATGTATTGCATTTACTTTGACCTACCATCAAAGGAGAAAAACAATAGCCTTTTTATGTTTAAAAAATCAGAAAATAAACTGGAAAAGCACTAGATTGCCATTATTGTTGACAATTACCTAGTAATGACATGCTTATTTGTACAATTAACAATTAATCACTCATAAGATGGACAAAATGTGAGTAAATTTCTCTTGTCCTATGGACTTGGGTAAATTACACATTTTCTCTCCCTTACTCATGATTAACCGTTCATTGCACTCCAAAACATTTGATTACTAGTAATAATAGCTCCTCTCCTAGTATATTTGCAGATGTATTTCAATGAAATTTTAATAGAAACATTTTGGTGGCCATGACAACCAACTACTGGAAGTTAATTGGCAAATTTTTTCTGGACAAAATCCAAAAAACCTAAAAACTGAAAGAGACATCCAAAAAACAAAAGATATATGAAACTAGATAAAAAATGTGGCATTTTGTGAAAACCACACGAAAAAAGCTATTTTCGTTCCAATTTTATAAAAGATCAAAGATAATTTAATAAAAAAATAAAAAATAAAAAGGGCCTAGAAACAAAAAAGGGCCTAGAACTAGCAAAGAAAAAATTATTTTTGAAAAACTTTTTTGTAATTGATTTTTCCTGAATG
>JANSTP010100006.1:5647-41192 GCA_025330745.1 Cladonema radiatum | reverse complement strand
AAACTCCAGGGTTGTGATTTGCAAAGTACCTTGACCATATCAGGATAATAAAAAAATCGGCGGGAATGTCCCTTTAATCTCGGTGAAATTGTAGACCACCTCTACTTTTATCAACAATTCTTCAAAAAACATTTTTTTCAAATATCTAGGGGCATATGCGCAGGGGAGCATAATTACTTAGAGGGGACGGTGAAATTTTTGCCCGAATAATTGTTATCTTAAGGCAAATAAAAAAACATGATAAAGTCGCGAAAGAAGCAATCAGAATTTCTTTCGGAATGATTCGTTTTTTCCCGATTTTTTAGCAAGAACATAGAATAAAGCTTAAATTTTTGCCCGAAGTAATTGAGAATTTTGCCCGAAAATGCGCCTCTTGCGCCTATGTCTAGGGGTGGTTTCTGAGAAGTGGTTCCCAGACAGGCTTGCCTAAATATTTTGGAGAATGTTACATATTTCAAAAAAATGTTTCTGATTAAATTTCAATAAAGTCCACAAAAGATGGGTCTTGCCTTCTAAAGTTACAGCAAAAAATGGGGTTGAAATAGGGTTACAAGACAATCATATTGCGTCATTGAAAACTAGTTCTGTGAATTCCAAAAATTGTGTTGTATAAATTTTGCTGAAAGAGTGGTTTACATTCTGAAGAGTTGGTGAGGTTTTTCATTTCGGGTGGATTGAAATGCTATGAACAAGGTCACTATCATCACAAATAATGGGGAAAAGGGTAATAGAAAAGAAATATGAATAATATAAAGTACAGTACAACATGTTTAAATAACATTTCCATTAATTTACAAAAGAAATTTTTACAAATGTAGTTTTGCTTTAACAAATATTACAACACTACAATGTATAAAAACAAGTCTCTAAAAAATTCGCGTTTTATTTTTTTCCATATAAGAACAAAAAATAATCATGTGTGGCGTTCCAATGAAAACCCCCCAGGCCAATGGGTGTTTCACTGAAGCTACGCCCCATGAAAACAAGACAAAACAAAAACATTAAACGACACAAAAACAAAAACATGTAAGAAAAAAAAGTAACAAAATTGTAAAAATAAACTATCTAAATGCATGAAATTGTAATTGTTATTGATATGACATTGTTATTTTTCGAGTATTTATTAAAATTTAAAAAAATTTTCGGTCAATTTTTTGATGCTCATATTCGATCAACACACATAATACTTGTAAGCATGCAAGCTTTAGTAGTAACATTCTACCTAATAATAAATATTTTTGTCTGAACACATTGACGAGCTGAGCAAACTCTCCAAATGTTGTTCATATTGAAAGTTATTTTACTATATACAATTTTTTTTGTATCTAAGAAAAAAACCTAAAAAAATATCTATCAAAAAGTGATAACCCTAATATTTTACAGAACAACGATGATAATTTTCATATTTTTCTATTTATTTTAATGTTTCTGCTCTTCGGCAAAAATATTCAACTTTCTGGAATAATTTCGATTTGAACAGTTGTTCTTCAGTGTGACTTTCGTGACGTCACGAATAATTGTACTCCCGTATTCGCATCTGAAACACGCCACTTTTTTCACCTATTCTTTCTTGGTCGACGTCCGCCTTTGTTTCGGATCTGTAGATTTCGTCTTGGTTTTCGCAGTAGCTGATTTAGCTGCAGCAGCATCGCCAGACGATCCTTTGCGAGTTGCAGTTCCTTGAGACTGCAGTCTACTGAATACGTCGCCGCCTTTGGTTTTTGTCGGGGACGATTTTGAAGGGCTTAAGTCTGTCGTGTCGCTGACAGAAACTTTGGGTATTTTGACAGATGATGACGTACTTCTGCGGGGAGTAACAGCTTTTGCTCCATTTTGGGAAGAGGCACCTTTCAGACTACCGCCTGGCGACTTAACTGTGCTTCCGCGTGGAGTGGCAGGTTTTGATACACTCGATCGCGTTGATGACCCAGACAATCGCGAGTAAACGTCTCCAGATCGTTCACGAGTGATTTTCGGCGTCGTTGAAAGTTCGGAACCTTGAGGAGGAGTGCTCTTTTTCTTTGGAGGAGTGTGCGATACTCCATAGCCACTCCCTTTTACGTTTGAATAGTCTTTACTCTGATAAGTTGGAATTTTCTTGCCTTCCCTATCAAGATCCGATTTACCGCGAGTTATTGAAGGCGCTGATAGGCGGCTTCCATAGTCAGTCGTATCTTGGACACTACGCCTTGCACTGCGCGAAATGTTACCGGATCTTTCCCGTGATATTGAGTACCTCGGGATATTTCCCGATTTTTCTCGAGTTAAATTGCCTGACTTTTCACGACCAAGACCAGAACCTTCGCGGGTTATTTTTGGTTTGAAGGCTTGCATTCCTTGGCTAGCATTTTCTGGCATTATAAAGTTCTCACGAAGCTCGTAGTTTGTTCGACCTTCAGCTAAACGAAAAGAAAATTTGATGAGAAAGATAAGTCGATAAAATTGCAAAGAAGTACTGCTCTTATGATCAAACTCACAATAAAGAATAAACTTGAACAGAATGAAAAAATAAGACTATACCTCTGCAAGGATCGTTTTTATCTAAGAACTCAGCGAGCGTTTCCCAGCCACCACCGACACGGACCATGACAACACTACGCAAGATACGAACTAACCGCAACTTCTGCGTATCACCGAATCGATATTTACGTTCTGCAACTTGGAACATTTCAAATGGTTTAGCACAACAACAACGCGAAACTTCCATTTTGATGATGTCATCAATTTGCTCAGATTCAGTTTGTGGTTTATCGGGTTTTCGTTTACGCCCTTTTAGGGCGTCCATGAAATCTTGATATGTGATGAGTATACCTCTCTTGTGCTCATCGTAGACAAGCTCAACCTCCCATGTTTCCGTGATAAAACCTGAATCCACGATACCAACAACAAATTGCTCTCGCGTCAATTTATTATCTCGGTCATTATCTTTCTTCCTCCACGTATCCAGCACGCGGGATTTCGAATCGTGTAACCAAGAATTGTAACGGTCACGCCATTCGGGCCAGCTGAAATCTGCAGCGGCTTTCTGTATGCGAACAGCGTCAAGTTTTTCTTGAATTTTTCTGTTTCTGTCCATGAGTAGAAGCCAGAGATGCTGCCATCGTTTGCAGAGGTGGGTAATCATTGGGTTGGCGAAATCACCCTGTGGTTGAACACCTCGGCTTGGAGTGACAGACCTGCGTTGCTTCTCGCTCAAAGGTTTGCGTTTGGCGCGTTTTGTGATCTTGCCATAGTCCGGTTGTTTACCTTCAGCAGCGGTCTTGATTTCTGTATGTTCAGTAAGAAGCTCTTTGAGCAGAGCATAATCCTCTGGTAATGGTATCTTCTCTCGCTCTTCCAAAATACCTTCGTTTTCGGTAATCCATTCGAGTAACTCACGAGCAATACGTTCCTCTTCCAACATTTCCTCGAGGATTTGATCCAATCGAGTTTTTCTTTGTGCTGCCCATCCAGAGACGTCAGCCCATCGTTTCTTGACGACGTTGTTTTGATGTCGGATTGTTTGTAAGGCAGAAGGGTGGCAGAAGCGAAGAATGATGTCACCTTTCTTCAGACAACCGTTCACTTTGACCTCGACAACCTCGAGAACTTCTTCGAAGATGATGAATTCTTCGATCTGCTTCTTCACACCAGCAACGTCATCGGAAATCGGACCCTGTCTCTTGAGATCATCCTCGAGCTCGTTCAACTTCTGCACGCTGTTCTTGCAAGCCAGTTGGAACTCTTTGGCGAGAGTGTAGGAGTTTTGTAAGCGTTCTTGCTTCGTAATTGACATTTGACTAACAGTTTCCCATATTGTGTTGACTTCTTCGAGTTGTTTCTTCAACTGCTCGGGATCGTCAACTTTACCTTCTGTTAACATGCTCTCCCCGCGAGTAACTATCGAGTTATAATTTTTCTCGCGTTTAGCCAGTTCTTTTTGGAATGCTTTGTGGTTATCAATGAGCAGTTTCACAGTGTCCGGATCTCCCATGATTGCTGTCTCCGTAGTGAGACTAGGTTCAGCCGCATGTAGCCACTCAACTAACGCATAGAGAGCATCGTGGAACATGCCATGGAACAACAAAGCCTCTTCAAGATTATGTTGTCGTTCAACTGATATCGCACACACTACTTCCCATCGAGCGTACAAATCATCAATCATTTCTTGGATAATCTTCGCATCACCCGGTTCCGATTTTCCCACTAAGACTTTACCGATTTTAACGGTAGCATTCAACTTGGATTGTTTCTTTCCGATTTGGTTCTGGTATTCCTTATGAACCCTCATTTGAGCTTTCACTGACTGAGCATCTTTGCCAACCGTTTGGTCTTCGTTGATTCTCGATTCGATATCATCTAAGAAAGACATCATTTGTTCATGACCTTCGAAGAATATCTTGGACTGATCATAATTTTCATCCAAACATTTTTTCCTGTTCTTTAGTGTCATTGTTGACGTCTTCCATTTCTCGACAAGTTCGTCGCATTCATGGTTGATGGCGTCAACGTCCTCGGGTGACGCATGCTCGTTTATCTTATCAGCAAGGCGTCTTATTTCACGCATAGTCGTTCTTTTGTCGGCAAGTTCCATGTACATTTCATCGACTTCATTCAGTTGAATGGTGATGGTTTCGAGAATGGTACTGACCGGACCAAACATTGACGTTGTTCCGTCCACACGAAAAATCCATATTTCGACCTCACTAACAAGACTTTCGTATGTTTTCGCATCGTCGATGGCGTTTTCGAGTCGTTCTGTCACTTCTGACGACAATTTGTTGACGTCTTCCCATGAATGCTTGACTTCCTTCAACGCTTTTTCCAATTCACGCGCGCTACTGACGTCACTTGACTTGATGAGCACTTCAAAAACTTCGATGATGTAAAGATAAATTTCTTCTCTCTCCTCAATTACTTTCACAAATTCTTGATGTTTGGTGAGTTGCTTGGTAACAGGTTCTACTTTTCCACCATACGGTCGCTTGGATTTCAAGAAAGATCTTGCCTCACTTAACCAGATGGAAAGTTCCCTGACGTCATTCTGGAATTTCTTCGATTCATCCGCGGCATTGTTCAGCTTCTCTTCGTGATCTTTCAAGAGGTCTTGAATTTCTATCCAGCCATTATTTAACTCCTCGAGTTTTGACTCTACAACAGGCTTATCTGGTGAATTTTCCTCGATCAGTTTCTTTCCTGCCTTCTGACAATTCTCAACACTTGGTTTGTGAGCTCTGACGTCATTGGCTATGATTTTTAATTTTGACTGTTCCACCTCAATAAGTTTCTTGTTTTTAGGTAACTCTGGCTCAGAGAGGAGGTTAGACTTAGTTTGTTCAATCCATACGAGCAATTCTTCGATGGCAAAGTTGAATTGACCCCTCTCCAACAATCCTTCCTCGAGTTGATGTTGTTGTTCATATGATTTATCGAGAAGTTCTTCCCATCGTTTCGTGATGTCTTCGAGAATATCGCTCACTTTCTGAGCATCGTCATCATTCACTCTCTCTGAGAGCGTTTCACCTTTTTGTTCGAGCTTTGTGAGGTCTTTTTGATGTTTAGAGAGGTCGCGATGGAAAACACGCAAAGCTCTCAAACGGTCTTTGATTTCGCTCACTTCTTTCGGTACTGCTTCTTGAGATTTCAAATCATTTTCAGCTTTTTCCAACCACTCGAGTACGTGCTCTTTGTCGTCATTGAACTCTTTCGCCAATAACTTTACGCTGTCTAAATCTTGTTTTCGTTTCGCGCATGATTTCTCAATATTGTCCCATTGCTCGGTGACATTTGCAAGCTGTCTGTGTACGTCTGAACGATCCTCTGGGGAGGCGTTGGCTACCAATACTGGAGTGGTATCGGTAAGGGTGTTGATGATATCTTCATTCGCATTTAATTCGGCGTGGACAGCATCAATGTCTTTCAGCATTTCATCCAAGTTTTCAACGTCAATTGATGGCTCACCTTGATCATCCAATTTCGATTGGACATCGAGCAAAGTATCGTTCAATTTTTCAATGCCAGGCCAGAATTTTTCAGCAGCATCTTTACTCTTTACTAAACTATCACGTCGATTCTTTGTGCCTTCTGTCACGAAAGACCACAAATTACTTAATTTCTTTTGTCTGCTTCTCAAAGCAGTTGAAGACGGGGACTTGGGATCTTCGTTCAATATCATATTGATAGCACTCAAAGTATTGTCAACTGGTTCTGCGAGATCTTTAAGCTCATTCTCATTCTCCTCCATATGTTTGAGTTCTTCAACAATGGCATCCTCAGTAACCGGTGTTGTAGTGCGTTTTTTCAAATCATCCTTCATTTTCTGACACCTGTCAACAAGTTCTTCAAGGTCTGACCAGACTGCTTCTGCTTGTTGGGCGGCGGCCCCAATGCTGATCCCTTTCTCTTCACTCACCTCCTTTAACTTGGACCAACGATCGCGACACTCGTCCATCTTCTCTTGTACGGAATCGGACTCAGATCCAGGCCCACTGATTTTGATTAAATCGTTACCAGTCTTCTGGAGAGTCGCCATCAATGGTTGCAATAACTTAATATTGTCTTCAATATTTTGGAGTTTTTCCTTCTGAAGATCGAGTCCTTTTGATTTGTCGGCTTCAACGGCATCTAATAGATTTTCTGTTTGTGTTAATCGAGCCGTCACGTCTTTATAAGTGTCGTTAAATTGCTGAGCATATAACAAGGCGTCAACCAAACTGTTATCTCTTTCTGCGCAATCTTTGTCTAATTTTTGTTTCTTCGATTTCAAGTTCTGTATTTTATCAAGGATGACAGGCCTTTCTTCCTCGTTGCAGGCGTTGAGTAACGAATCACCTAATTTATATACATCCTCGAATACTGGTTCTTTCGCACTCACTTCGTTGCCAAAGACCTTTTGGTCAGCCATTTGCCTTTTAATCTTTTCTGGTTCAACAGAGATCGGTTCTTTGGCTAGTGATTCATTTGTTTTGTTGTTCAACCAAGTGAGAAGTTCATCGACTTTCGAATCGAATTCATCGACCTTTTCTTTTGCCATAAACATATTTCGTGCGTTTTCATCCAAGTCACCCTTCAGTTTCTTGAATCGATCTTCATCTGCCTCTACTTGTTTTTTCAACTCTGGATGTTTTGATGGTTTCACCGATTTCTTCAAATCTTTGCTCAATTCTTTAAGTTTATCGAGTTGAGGCTTGTGGTCGTTGACTTCTTTCTGAAGTGCTTTGATCTTATCCGCCTCCTCTGGTTTCTTATCTAACTCTTTCTCCAGGTCATCCATCCAATCGTTCAGTTCTTTATCGTTCTTATAGAAATCTTCTAACAAGTCATGTGCATGCTGCAGCTTGTCTTCTTTATCGTGTATCTTATCCGTGACTTTATCGAATGTTTCGTTCATTTTGTTCAATTTATCATGCAAAACATCGCAGTCATCGGGTGAACATAATGGACTAAGTTCTTGCTCACTGGATGTCACAGCTTGAATAAGAGGTTCGATATCTTTCAATTCATCGCTCAATTTCTTTGCTTCGTTTAGTTGCTCATCGACCAAAGGAGTTTCAATCTCTGGCTCCAAAGAATCGTCGTCAGTTTGCTTCTCGATGGCGTCAAGACGTTTCATGACGTCATTCAGTCCATCATTGAACTTCTTCGACGCGACAAGTGTATTTTGAAGTTTTTCATCTCGGTCATCGATGCGATCTTTGAGATCGTTCCATAGCTCTTTTACATTGTTTACGTCTTGCTCTATTTCAGCTTTCTTCGTTGGATCTTCAGTGGAGGCGATGAGATCTTCTCCAGTTTTCAGAAGGCTCTTGTAACTTGGTTCACGGTCATTCAACATGCGTTTCAGAAGCTATAAAAACAAGATAGAAAAAATAGTAAATTGATAATACTAAATCATAGCTTGAACCCTCTCCCCCTTCATAAAGAGGGGGGTAAAACTCTCCCGAAAACGAGCCAAAAAAAGGGGGGAGATTTTTTGCTAGAAAAAAAGGGGGGGGGTATCATTGTAAACGGAGGGATTAAGTCCAAAAGGGGGGATAAAGATATTCACTCATAGATCTTTCATTGAGAAAAGAAAAATCATAATAATGTTTTTGATATCTCTTCATAACTTCTTTTATGCGTACTGTTAAAAATATGAGCACTTTTTTGTATCTTAATGTTGGCAAAAAAACTCTAGTACGCCAATGGAAACCTAAAAAGTAAGCTATTGCTGTCCCTGAAAATGGAGTTAAAGTCGGGGGGTATGCGGAAAATTAGAATGGGGGGGCATATAAGAAAAAAAAAGGGGGGTTACATACCTCTCTGCAAGCTATGTAAATAAGTTTAGATACCTAGTTTCTGATTAACTATTTTTCTGGTTACCACAAAAACTAAAAAAATGTGTTTTCTTACATTTTGTTCTTGTATTTGAGCTTTCAGAACATTTTCGTCAACACCCGATATTGGTTTTTGATTATCGAGTAATTCTTTCGTCTCGTTTAGCCAATCCAGCATAGAACCAATAGCATCGTCGTACTGACCACATTGGACCATGGCGGCTTCAAGTTTACCCTGGCGTTCATTCAAACTGTCGCATACATCCTGGTACCTTTTGCTCAGATCGTCAATTGGCTCATCAAGTTTTTTACTGTCGGCCGTGGGGTATTTACTCTTTAACACATTCTGTACAGCTTTTACTTCGCCGAGTTTTTTACCCAAATTCTCTGCATATTGCTGAAGTTGTTTCAAGTCTTTCATTTCTTCATCAATGGTTTCTTTATCACCGCCCACTGGTTTCTGCTCTTTCACATTGTTCTCGAGCGCATCGAGGTCTGAAGCTATAACTTTTAGCTTGTCATCCACGTCAGCTAAATTATCGCGAACTTTATTCAACTCAGCTATCTTTGCTGGTAAATTGTCTTTTGTGTCGGATAATTTTCGATCAATATCCGATACTTTCTGGTTGATAGGTTCTGCACCCACGCCCTTCTCACGAAGTTTGCGCCCATTTTGTTGGACGTCATTGAAAAGAGGCATACATTCTTGAAGTTCTTCATCGACAGCTTTGATTTTCTCCACTTCTTGTGGGATGTCATTAATATCAAGAGTGGGAAGCTTGTACTCATTTACAAAGTCGTTTGCTTTATCGACATTCTTCTCGACGTCGACAACTTTCTTCTCGAGCTCGTCCCAATCGGATAATAATGACGTCACATCATTTTGTTTGGTCTTGGCGAGATCTTTCAGTTTTTCAATACGATCTTTGATGGCATCTCTCTCGTTGATTAAATCTTTCGTATCGGCAGAGGGATGGTTTTTCGAGATTCCATCCAGAATATCTGAAAGTTCGGTCTCTTTCTTCTCTAAACCATCGATTTGTTTTTCGAGGTTGTCAATCTCCTCTTTCAGCTCTTGAACTCTCGGTTTATCAGCTCCATATAAGTTAAGTTGAGGGAGTACGTTCTCAAGTTTCGTTAATTTATCTTTCGTTGGTCTTGCAATGGAATCGAACTTTTCGATATCTTTCTGTAAGTCTAATATGTCATCTTTTCGTTTCTTGACAATATCATCCAATTCCGCTAATCGATCTTTCAAGCGTGATGCTCGTTCCTTGTTCTTCTCCGGATCTTCATTGCAAAGTGGTTCCAATTCCTTGACCAATTCTTCGATTGCTGCCAGGTTTGGTTCCTCAGATTTTGCATCCGACTCAAGACCCTGGAAATACAAAAATCGGTACCTCATTATTTTCAAACAAAAATGTTATTATGGAGGAAAAGTTCCAGGGTAGAGTACATACCGTGACTTCCTTGAGGTGGGGATGGATTGCTTTGCTATCCAACGGTTCAAATCCAAGAACTTTCTTTTCATGGTTATCGACAAATGCTTCCAATTTATCGAGGTGATCTTCGAGTTTATTTACTCGATCTAAAACTCGCTGCTCGCGATGCAACTCGTCGTTTACTTTGTCTTTTGTATTATTGAATAATTCTTTGATTTCATCAATTCGTTTTTCAAGTTTTGCCTTTTCATCAGGTGATTTCGTGTTGTCAATGATATTTGCGGCGCTCTTCATGAGGCCTTCATACACAGGCTTTTCTTGAACCACATCCTCAGCGATCGTCTGTTAAGAAAAAACATTTCAGTTTAGCTTAATTATTCACGGGTTTACTGTCTACTTTGCGAATTAGTTTAGTCAGTCAATGTTAATATATGAAACGTTTCAAAGCAGAACTGAAATTAATTTGTGAAATAACGGGGATTCATAGAAAACAACATTTTTCAAAGTTACGAGAAGAGAACATGCAACATACCTCGATATCCTTGACCGTGGCAGTCATTGCAGCCGGTCTGAATGACAAAGGCTTATCAATATGATTGTTGCAGTTGTCGTCAATATTCTTTATGCGTCGGACAAAATCATCGAGCTGGTCTTGGAAAGCACCACATTGCTGTAGTTGCTCTTTCAAAGCTTTTTCTCTGTCATTCAGCTCATCTCGTAATCGCGTCAAGGGATCTTCAGCTTGTTTGACTTGCTCATCCACATCTTTTGCAACCATAGGGTTGTTCTTGTTTGACTTCGCAAGATCGTCGCCGATAACTTTCGCAGATGAAAGGGATGAAGTAGGCTCTTCAAGCAGTTTCTGAAGATTTTCAACCTCGACAAGTTGCTCTTTTACTTTCTCTGGTGTCGAGCCGATTGGTTCCATAGAACTCACTTGTTCTTCGATTGGTTTCGTTTTTGCTTTGACATCATCAAGTTTGGCTTGGAATTCGACCATGTCATCTTTGTTCTTCTCCGTGTCTCTGATCAGGTCTGAAAGTTGGTCAAGCAATGATTCGTAGCATTTTTCTTCATCCGCGACAGCTGCGTTGAGTAGCGTCACGTTTTCGGGTTCATCTTCGATATCTTTGACGTTCTTACTTAATTCTTTGACGTCGTCAATGACGGATTTACAGCGACGGACCTTATCTTGCAACTTTTTCAATTCAGCAAGCGTTTCCTCTGCTTGTGCTGGGTCATCAATATTCGGAAGTTTCTTTAATAATTCTTCGACCTCAGCAAAAGTTTCTTCGACCGGTTTTTTGCGTTCCTTAATCTTTTCGATCATGTCATTCATCTTGTTCTCCTTGTCACGTGATTCAAGCAACTTGGCTTCCAGATCATCATATCGTTTGCAGCATTTCGTAACATCTTCTTTCACTGGCTCCTTACCAGTCTCCGCTTTTTCCATGATTTTTGGAAGAAGTTCTTCCAACTCATCACGTCTCGGTCGTTGTTCCGAAATTTCTCCAAGAAGTTTTTCAGTTAATTTCTTCTGCTCACCCAGTTTTTCCGGGTCTGCAAGAATAACATCAATTGAGCTTGCTTCTTTTTCGGCTTCACGCAACCACGGTTCTAAATGATCGAGGTCATCTTTTTCTTTCGTGGTAAGTGCGACCACTTCATCAATATGATCTTTCCTATTATCAGCACGTTTCTTGATGTCATTCCAACGTTTTTCAAGATCGTCTTTCTTGTCTTTCATTGCGTCTTTTTTGGCACCGGGTTCAAGATTATCAAGAACCACTTGTAATTCTTTCAAAAGCTCTTCTTGTTCCGGCTCACGTGCTTTGATTTCCTCCACAATATATTTATGTTCTTTTTGCTGACGCAAGCATGTGTCATTATCGGCAGATATGGGACTTTGTTCATCGAGCGATCGATCCATCTTGTTGAGCCACTTGCTAGCTTTTTCTTCGTCATCTGCCATTTGCTTGGATGACTTCAATGCGTTGCCAAGCAACTCGTCGAGTTTGTCGAGTTCTGGTGGCATTTCATCCATGCGAGTGACAACTTTTTCAACTCGCTCGTCGACAGGATCTTTTGACTTCTTGTCAGACTTGTTCTCTTTCAACCAATCATTGATCTCTTTGAGTTCTTTTACTTTCGGTTCGTGACTTGCATGCTGAACACGGATGCGCTATAAAAATAAATGAATGAATTGTTGATATATGAATCCACATATGAGCAAACAAGCTGACTAATTTTCTGTGTAGATATCAAATCGATCACCAATTTCCAAATTCTCAACCAAATATTTCATAACCAGCAAAAAATTGGTGAAGAAAGAAATTTTTAACACGACTTTCAATAAAATATTTACCTGCACTTTGTCAATGTTTTCTTTTACAGAGTCGGGATCTGTTGCTGTCGTGTCGATCTTTTCGATGACGTCATATGTTTCCTCGACCCAGATCTCTAATTCTTCTATGAGGATTATGAAACCTTTCGCTTTGGCTAAATGATCCTTCTTTTCGTTGACTTTGTTCTTAGTATTGTCTAATACTTCATAATATTTGTCACTCAGTTCGTCGAGTTCTTTTTCGAGTTCTTCGGGGCTATCAAGTTGTCTTATCAAACTCTGTCCAGCACGATTCACAGACCGTAATTCCGTTTTGCACTGATCAATATCTTTTGCAAGTTTCTGCAAAAATAGTGGTAGAAAATTATGAACGATTGCAAAGAATGTTCAAATAAATGGATGAATAAATGAAGAAATGAATGAATAAACAAATAAACTAAAAAAGACCCGTACCTCCAATTCATCAACCTGTTTTTCACCTTCAGTAACATCGACACCGAGCGGTTGTAACTTGTTGATGGTATCTTCAGCTTCTTTCAGCATATCTTCGAGGGCTTGTTTTTCCGAAGTGTACTTGTCAACAGCCTTCTTCATGTTGTCCAGCTTCTTTTGCTTTTCATCCACCGAATCTTTGAGTTCATTAAATGGTGTAGTGACATGGTGGAGCGAGTCGTTGATTGCACTGCATGCTGTAGGATCGCTCTTGTTCATATCAAGGAGGTTTTGAGCAATGTCTTCAAGCTCATTTACAGTTGGTTTCTTCGAATCGATGTCTTTGCGAAGAGCCTGAAAGAAAAACCGGAGGAATGATCAATCACACAATCAATTATGGGAACGACCAAACTTGTACGAGCAGTAAATTTCCATGGCAACAGAGTTAAAATAAGTAAAAGCTTACGTCTAATTCGTCGACTTGTTTATTTATATCGTCAGGATTCGATCTTGGTGACGTCATCAATACTGGGGCATTTTGAGCCTCCGGTATCCATTCATCGAGTTTATCGCAACAATCTTTGAAGCGTTGGGCTTTATCGAGATTATCATCGAGTTGTTTATCGAAGTCATCCAAGTCTAAACTGCACTGATCAAAGTTCTGCATGAGAACAGAGAATTCTTCTTCGATTGGCTGACCAGGGCTGCCAGTTTGTTGAACAAGTTCTGGTATTTCTTTGGACAAACGCTCAAGCTCTGGTTTTTTTCCGTGCAAATCATCTTTGAGTTTCTACAATGCGGAAAGACATTTGTTGAGCCCCTTGCATGATGGCTTTGCTCAAAACGTTTGTTGACATAGAAAAGTAAAGAGTTGACGAAAAGTAATGTCAGCAAGAAACCCTATAGTTTGTTTATCGCTAGCCATCTTGAGAAAATCAATATTTACTTACTTAATCCGTGCTAAATAAATCAAAACACCCGCTCAAATATTCAAGCAATTGTCAACTAATAAACGTTCATTATGAGTTACGACGAGACATTAGTGGATAATTTTAATAAATTCATTTTCAAATCCCTTGGCAACCACAAAAGAATATGAACGATGCAGATTAAGGGTTCCATCAAGGCATAACTTCTTTTAAAACTTATCCAATTACGGAAAAAATTACACAATGTTTTCAGAATGTGTTAATAGCATTATCGCTCCTAAATCTAAGCTAAACCAAATTATAGTATTAACAACGCTTAATGAAAAGTTTTCCTACCTTAAACTTCTGTTTCACTTCGTTTCCCTTGCCTACATCATGACCAAACTTCGTCGGCTCTTTCATCAATCGACTCGCTTCCGCTAATAGCTCTTGCACGGGTTTGATTTTTTCCGAGCAATCTGCCATCTTGGCCAGCAAGCGCTGACAATTGTCGGCTCGATCGTCGGCATTTTTGTTCAATCTCTTCCATCTGGCATCGGTTTCATCGATTTCATTTTGAAGTTCAGGTACACCTTTCGAAATATTTAATTGCTTGCACGTGACAAATATGGGTGCGTTCGTTTCAATATAGCCATTATAAAGTGGTTCGTGTTTCTTCAGGTCTTTGCGGAAAGCCTGCAGGAAAAAACCGTTAGTTGAGCTGTGGAGACAACCGAATTATTAAGAGAGCTTATAATACCACGATCGATTACATTCTTAAGACAATTAATAGTGCATTTATTGCCTATGCATCCGTTTCAAAGCTTATTATAAAAGATTATAATATTGGTACCAAAAATGTTGAGACTATTAATTACAAAAAAGGATATTGCATATGAAAAAGCAATTTCCTTATCATTGGAAACACACACCTACTAAAACAAATATATGATAAAAAACCGGCCACAAAGTGATGTGAGTGAAGCCTCAATTATAGTGGTCATACACACAGGAATATGAGTATGCAGACGATAACATTATTATCCAAATGTCACGCAATACATAAAAAACCGCAAAAATGTGAGAGTTGATAAAAATAAATGCAAGTCGTCAAAAAATTGAAAATTATAAACCTGATTAAATGAGTGTCAATTAGGCCACGACATTTGACAGAAAAATATGCTGAAGAACTGCCCACGAAATGAACTGTTAAATTCTTAACAAAAAATTACAAAATATTGTGGTTATGGGCAGGGCGTGATGAAAACCCTCATATAAGTAATAAGGATTGACTTTTGAAATGAGTTATGAAATGACTCGCCAATAAACAATGATGATGACGAACTCAAGTTTTATTCGAAATCTACCTTCGCCTGGTTGCACTTACTAGACAAACTGTGAACAAATATCAAATGTTTTATGGTAGCGTAGATACGGCCATGACAATAAATGACTCACAACAAACCATTATTACAAGATCGTACTAACAGAGAAACATCAAAAACAAAAATATTTTTCAAATTAGCGGTATACTTTCATTGATAAACGTTACCTAGAGTTCTCTCATTAGCAGATAGAAGCAAAAAAAATTTCTTTCCACTAATCTAACATAAAATTAAAAACAACTTGATACTGACCTCAGCGTCATCTAATTGAGCAACGATTTTATTTTTATCCGAGGATAAGGGTTCAAGCTTGTCGAACTTTTTCTCCGCATCTCTCAAGTAAACACTGAATGTGACGTAATTGTCGTTATATGCATGTGCTAGAGGATATATTTTGTCCAAATCTTTACCACGTTTATCGCTCGCTTCTTTCACTTCTTTCCATGCGTTTTCCGCGTTGTTCAAGCGTTTTTTCAGCGCGTCTTTTTCAGCTCCTGGTTCGGAACTTTCGAGGAGATTGTCACCATTTTGAACAATGCGTTGGTATAAAGGTTCCTTTTGCAAAACATCTTGCTGCACCAACTATAGAAAGAGAGTCGTTAAAAATTTATTAGCTTGGATATATTACAGAAAACCGCGAAGCAAACGTTCATTAAAACCCGAAATCTTTTGATGAGGACAGGCGAGCATAGAAAAAGTGGCTTACACGTAAATAGAACAAGAAACGTCAGAAAATATCTTTCAACTAATTATGTCCACTTTGGAGTGTCAATAAAAAATGACATATCTTTTTCACTGATGTATATCGTTCACCATGGCAACGAGATTGTAACGAGCGGAACAAGACAGTAACTAACCGATAAAACGAATTCGGATTATGATATTTCGTAAAAAACTTCAGAAATTAATGTCTTAATTGCCTCGGTATTTAACCTATCAAAACTTTTCTTTTGTCTGAAAAGATTAGACAACTCTTGAAGCGGGAGCTACTTAAGGGAAAATTTAAAAACACCAATATTAACAACGCCTCCCCAGAGGGCATACTTGATTGACAAGATTTTGACACTTGAGGACTTTTCTAAAGTTAGTTCTAAGAAAGCGCGACGATATTAAAAAGGCTTGAATAAAACAAAATTTAAAAAACGTAGCTGTAGATAAAAAACCATTTATATACCTTTTTGAATAATATATAACGATGCCTTCCTAACTTCTTCCCTCTAATATAGACTAAAAAATTCGATCTAAACCTTCCATCAAAAGAGTCGTATGTAATAACACCACCAGCACAGTATCGACAAACCATTTTCCTATGTTTCTAATATTCGTTTGAAACCTTTTATCTATTCTATCCTCACATCCAGTGTTTACTTTAGTTTTTCGAAACGTTAAATGCAAATAAATTGTTGACATTAACACAAAACAATTATACTTCGATGTTATTCTTTAAACAAAACTTTTCTCGAATTAATAAAATGTTTTTTCTCTTTCAAAACAAGACAATATATATTTAATAAGCATTCAAAGCTATTCTCTGAGACCACAAAAAAACAATTAAATGAAATATAACGTCATAAATTTTATCATTAAATCAAAATTGATTTCAATGAAAAAATATCGAAATCCATAAAAAGCTACTCCTAGCTACCATAGACATATAAGGTTTTATCTTTGTAGCTTCGAAGCTCGTTACTGTTGCCACTCAAAAAATTATTTTCAATCGATCGACATATATAAAAATGTGTTCTCCTTATAAGAAGAAACAACTTATGTGCTATATATAGTGTGATATATAATATGAAAAATGAAGCAAAAGAAAACTGTCGTGATTTTGTACCGAAAATATTTTTACGCATGAAATTTTAATTAGTATTGTTACGTCGCCACATCTTGTGGCCAATAGTACTATTCTTAAAAAGAACTAGCCCTACTTTTCCGTATTTAAAAACATTATTTTTTCTCAAATTTTTGTTTTGTATATATGCCTATAGGACAAACTGAATTTCATAAGAGGCTCACACCGGAAAGCCATTTGCATTCATTCGATTATTAATTTGCAAGAAAAATATTTTTATATGCAACCTTTTTGATTCCGTTTTTAAAAAGGTTTTCAATAGAGAATTACCCTTGATAATTGATGAGCACATATATGTTACTTAAAAAATCGATAAAAAAGGTTTCCTTTTTCTTTGCTAATCTTATTCGTGAGAATTTCCTGAGTTGAATCCCTCCCACAAAGACATCAAGTGTATGCGTATTAATTTGAACAGCACTCTCATTGAGGTAGCGCTCAACTGCATCCGGGACAATGTACAGTTACAAACCGTCCGACAATTAAACCGGACGGTGGTCGATATAACTCTCACCTCATGTTGTTCTTTCACTTCTTTGAGTGGTTCATATCTTGCGTCAAGAGGTTTTTCATCCTTTACAGTTTTATCAAGTGTTTCAAGCGCATCAATGAAATCGTTGAAAGTTGTTTCGAATTCTTGCGTTTTCAACAACGCATTTTGCAAGCGGGTGTATCGAATTTCTGTTTTCGCTGTGAGATCGTCAAAGTTCCTTCGATTCTTCTCCACCTTATCTTCGATGGTCGTTTTTAACGCGGTGTCCTGTTTGTTGGTTTTCACTAGCCATTCGCCATTTTCCTCAATCGATGACAACATCGGACGTTTGCGGACCAACTCATCTTGTAATGCCTGAATGACAAAGACAACAAGTCTGAATAAATGAGACAAGGAAATCAAATCTATGAAAACACTCTCCAAAAAATCAACAAACAAACTCTTACTAAAGACTTATCAAGCTCTAAGAAAGCTCGCTTTAAAAAACATCGCTTGACGACTGCTTCAAGGAATTAACCTGTTGTAAATACTATGCCAATGGAGTCTGATCTCGACCCCCATTGAGACCTATATCGATAAAGTATATTAAATACTTCGCAAATAAAAAATACAGATTAAATTACATCAACAGGCGACGAGCCGTAGCTGTCAAATATATCTTTCTTCGAGCGTTTACAGCTAGCACAACTACCACAACATAACTTTTTATTCAGACCATTTCCCATACTTTTTTAAACATGGTCGAGAAAAGCTTTTGTTTTTATATACGATGAATCGCAGGGCGCGAAATTGTCATGATAATAAAAGAGATATTTTGAGAAAGGTGAAAAATAACATGACACGCAGCGACAACGAATAAAGATTAGTTTGATAGTTATATGATTTATCTCACAAACCTCAATTTCTTTCAATTGTTGCTTGACAACCTCAGGTTTCGTGCCGATGGACTGCACCAAAGCCGGCGTCTTACTTCCAATGTCAAACCATTCATAAAAGTCGGACGTCTGCTCGTTATATTTGACGGCTTTCAGCGTGTATTCATTCAGCAAGTCGTATTTGTCGTGTAGTTGATCACGAAGACGTTTATGTCGCTCATTGACGTTTTCGACTTCTTTACGCAATATCGGTTGTTCTGGTGACTCGTCGTCGGCACGTTCCGACAAGACGTGATAAGTGTCGTTGTATGATTTAAGGAGTGGTAGCAGCTCGGTAAGTTCTTTCACTAACGCATTTACATCGTCCTGCTCCTGGGAGATTTTCGCCACGTCGATTCCGTAGAGCGGGAGAATGCAAACGAGACAGTGCTCGACCTTATCGAGCAAGCTATCGATCGGTTTCAACTGCTTAGCATAGTCACGCGACAAGTCGAGTACTTGCGTCAAACGTTTCTCGCGTGTCGTGATTTTCAAAGTTAGTTGTTCGTATCGTTTCGTGCATTCATCGTATTCGCTGATCACGAAAGGTTGGTCCACTTCAGCGTTGTTACAGGCTTCTTTCCCGTCACTAACCAACTGCTCCAATTGCGGTTTTTTCTCCTCAACGTCCCGTCTAAAGTCTTTTACAATCTTTATCTCTTTTGATGACGTCACTTCGGTGCATGGAACTGGCTGGAGTTGTTCAAATGATTTCTCAGTATTTGTCAACCAGGTCTTGAAAGGTATCACATCATCATCAAACTTTTTCGTGCAATTGACTTCTTTGTTCAGCTTGTCTTTTCGCTCTTTACTTCGGTTCTGCAATTCGTTAAATTGTTCTTTCACGCTATTAATCTTCTCTTTGAGTTTCTCTTTTTCCTCGGGTTCCGACGTCTCGGCAAGTTGTTCCGCGTTCCGGATGAGTTGTTCGTAGACGGGGCGCGCTTGTATCACGTCATTGTGTACTTGCTCGTGTTCTTTCGCTTGCACCGTCACCACGGGATGTTTCGCAGATATCGGTTTCTCTCTATCGATACGCTCTTGCAAGTGCACAAGATTATCGAGGAAATCGTCGAACGATTCTTGGAATTTCTGCGATTTGAGAAGAGCATCCTGCAATCGATTTTGGCGGAGTTCAATTTTCACCCAGAGTGTTGTCATTGGCTCGTCGATATTTTTGTAAGCCGTTTTCACTTGACTACACACAGCTACGTCATGGCGACACTCGATTTCAATGAGATCTTTTAACTCTTTGGCACGTTCAAGCTTGGGTTTCAAAGTTATATAGTCATCTTGCACGCTCTAAATGGAAAAGAGTTTAAATAGAAATATCAAAGGACTGGTTTTGAACAAATTTAACTATTTGAATCAAAACTTTTAAAGAAATGGAAGGAAAGAGAGACTGCAACAATATCTCATACTTATAAAAAAAAAGCATATACATACCTCTACATCTTTGAGCTGTTTCTTGATGATTGCCGGTTCGGAACTTATCGGGTCAGTCAGTGCCGGACTCTTCTTAGAAACAGTAATAAAAACGGTTATCTCTTCAATGATGACGTAATATTCTTCAATGACCAATAAGTAGCTAGTCAACGTTTCTTTCTTTTCTGTCACCCTAATGCGCATGCTCGAATGTTTGTGTTTCAGAGAAGAGATATTTGATTGGATTTCAGCTGGGCTCACATTCGATTCTTTACTAAGACTTGTGCATAGATCTTCAACTTCTTTTATCTCGGCCTCTTTCTTGTCGAGATCACTCATCATTTCCTGGAAAGAAAAAGAAAATATTGTATATAACATTTGCATATCGCACACAAAAAAACCTGAAAACCGACCCATTTTTAAGAGTAACTTCTTTAAAAGTTCTAATAGCAAACAAATGTTAATGGTACGTACATCTAGATCGGCCAGCTGTCCATTGACTTTTTCCTTGTCCACACCGACAGGCGCCAACTGATCGAGTTGAGCTTCGCACGCAACAACAAATTCTTCAATCGGTTCAATTTTTTCGGTGACGGCATTCATACCGTCATTAACAGATGTCGCATCGTCAAGTCGCTTCTTCAAAGTCGAATTCAATTTTTCCCATCGTTCCTTTGTTTCTTTCACTTCGTCTATGACGTCATCAGTATCTTTTTCTGACACTTTAACTAAAGGTTCGTAAACTTTGATCAAAGCATCATAGTCTGGTTGATGTTTATCGATGTCTTTCTTGATGGCTTTCAACCTGTCTACCTCCCGATTGATCATTTCTTTGCTAGTTATTTCATCAGTGATGGGCTTGCCAACCTTCTCTTCAGCCACTGTCAGCCATGTTCTGAACTCCACATCTTTGTCGTGGTATTCTTGGGCGATGGGCATGACTTTATCGATCACTTTGCCTCGTTTCTTGAGATTCTCGTGTAAATCTTGCCATCGTTTCCTCAACTTATCGATCTTTTCCTTCAGTTGTTTCTTCTCGTTTGGTTCTGCATCTCGCATGATTTTCTCTGTGATTTGTTCAAGCACACGGAAACTGGGTTCAAGTTGTGATAAATCTTCAAGTACGCGTTCTGTATATACGTCTTGATTTTTTACGGTAGCGTATTTTGCAGATATTGGGTGAAACTTTTCTGCTGCTATCTCCACTTTCTTGATTTTCTCTTCGAAATCGTCAATGTTATCTTGGAATTCTTGTGAGGCAACCAGTAATTTTTCGAGCTTGGTTTTGCGTTCGTTGAGTTTGATGACATACCGGTCAACAGGCTCGCGGACCTTACTGATTTGATATTTTACCTGCGAACTCACTGAAAAATCATCTGGGTTATCAAGGCAAATTTCCTCACCTAATTTTTCACAGCTGTTAAGATTATCAGATTGTTTTCCTAAATCGTGGACCATAGCTTCGACTTCTTCAATCTGTTCCTTAATGACCGCCGGTTCTGAACTTACGGGCTGCATTTTACTCATCTTATCGGAAGACTCCGCTAGGCTGTTTTCGCTCGACTTTACATCGACCACAAATTTCTCGATGCGTTGAGATTTCTTGTCAGCATTTTTCTTCTTTTCATTGAGACGCTTTTTCAATTCATTGAATTTTTCGTTAATTTCATTTACTTTTGTCGTGATCGTCCAGGGATCAGAATCGAATGATTCTAAAATCTTGCAAAGTTCACTAGACGTTCGGTTTGTGCTATCAATTTTCCCTTCTAAATCATCCAGTTGTTTTGCTGAATCAGCAAGTTCTGTGATCAACTTTTTCGCATCGTTAACGTCCAAGCCAAAGTGGACAGGTCTACCAAGCGTCGATTCAACGTGGTTGAGTTCTTCAGTGACGCGATCGATAAGGTCTCCGTACTTATTGAAGTGGAAGTTCAGTTTGTTGACTTGGGAGAATTTGGTCTGATGTTTTTGTTGCACGGCCTCCCATCTTTTGTTGAGTTGATCAATCTCGTCCTCGAGTTGAGGAAGGTCACAAACTTTATCTACGATACGAGCTGTTGACTTCTCATTATCGAACGAGCTGTTCATATCTTTATGTTTAGGTTTGGTGTCGTCGATAACACCTTTACTGTTTTCAAGTTGCTCGAGTTGAGTTTGACATTCTTGCATGGTCTGAGGTACAATTTTCAATTCACTTATGTCCTCCTCAATTTTCTCTAATTTTCTTTTAAACGTATTGCTCCTGTCTTCGGTTTCTTTTGCTTTCGGTAACAACTTTGTGATCGAATCTCGCCTCGTTTTCAAGCCTTCTTGAAATGACGTTCGCTTATTTGTAAGCTCTTTTATCTTCCTGTCTAAGTTATCTTTATCAGAATGTTCGTCAGCAGTTTCCTTGACAACTTTAGCTCTCTTCGATAATTCTTCGAAAATGGGAGCAAGCTGTGTGAAATCAGCTTCAATTACTTTCAGCTCATCATCTTGCTTCCAGAGTTTTGAATAAATTACAGAAACGGGTTCCAGTTTACCGAATCGGATTTCAAGTTCTGTGAGTTGGTCAATATAGCTGTCGTATGTATCGGAGAATTCCTGGGTTTGTAGAAGCATACCCTGTAAGGAATTCTGTTTGTCATTTATCTTTTCTGAGAGCTCGTCGTATGGTTTTACCACGCTTGCTAACTGACTTTTCACATTAATCGAGGCAACTCTATCATCGGCGTTATTCTCGATTAACCAGGTGGCGGTATCTTGCAAAACTTGGATTTGAGGGCGTAAATGTTGAACTTCTTCTTCAATTGCATGAATTTTTTCCAGTTGCTCTTTCACTTGTTCCGGCGTTGGTTTGGCGCTTCCTACTGCGACAAATTTCTGCGACAACTCCATATATGTCTTTCCAAGATCATCTCGGGCGGTAGTAAAATGTTCGATGGCTTTATTTCTCTTCACCACGTCGTTTCGACGGGCGTTGAGTTGCTCTTGCACGTGCTTGTAGCGTTTCAACAACTCATCGGTTGACTCCTTTACTGGTTTTGCATTACCGTCATAATTTTCAATGACATCTTCCAGCAATTTCGAGTCAGCCATTGTTTTGTCGAGTTCTTCTTTACAGGCATCGAAAACACGTAGCAACTCGTCAACTCGTTTTAACTCGCGGTTTCCTAGCTCAGTATCAACGCCAAACGACGGATCATACTCTAATGCACTTTCGATATCTTCCAAGACTTTGACAGTATTCTTGTAGTCATCCGAGTAGTTTGTGATTGAAGTTTGAAGTTTCTTCACTTTCTCTGTCAGTGGATGTACACTAGCTTCCAAATTATGCCAACGGGTGTCCAACTTGTTAAACTGTTCTTGCACCGTTGCCATGCCAACAATTTCGTAGCCAGGATAATTGTTTGCAACTTGATAGAGCTTTTGGAAGGACTCATTCAAACTAGTGTATTTTGGTGTTTGTTTCTCCACAGTGACTACAAAGTCCTTCACTTTCTTGCGGTATTTCAAATGATCCTCGCGATTATTCGGAACTTGGTTCAATTCCTTCATTTCGTTTTCTGGCTTAACGAGCCATTCATTAAAGGCAACAGCTTCGTCATTATAGCGACGGCTGACGGCTTCGATTTCGTTGATGGCGGCTTCTCTTTTCTGGGCAATCGTATTCAA
Organism: Cladonema radiatum; assembly: GCA_025330745.1. Classification (NCBI taxonomy): domain Eukaryota; kingdom Metazoa; phylum Cnidaria; class Hydrozoa; order Anthoathecata; family Cladonematidae; genus Cladonema; species Cladonema radiatum. The sequence continues at coordinate 18,049 of JANSTP010100006.1, read as the reverse complement.
TTCATCCCACACTTTTTTAATTGTAGTCATTCTCTCTTCGACAGATTCTTTTTCATCACCAGGATCCAATGATTTGATGGCTTTAGAGGCAGCTGTGTTGAGTTGGTCGAATAACGGTTTAAGTGCTGCAATATCCTTCATTAAGTTTTGTTGTTCCTGTTGCTGTTTGACAACCTCGTCCCATTCCACTGATATGGGTTTCTGTTTCTTTGTGAAGTAATCCATTGAGTTGATTCGCTCAAAAATATCAGCATAAGATTTATCAAACTCTTGTCCACACATGACAGCATTTTCGAGCCTTGCTTTTCGGTCCAGAAGTGCTGCTTCGATCGTATCCAACGGACTGTAGACTTTTGAAAGTTCAGATCGCACATCAGACCTCATATTTCGGTCGTCCGGACAATTTTCCGTCAACCATTTGCCATTTTCTTCAGCGGAAGTAACTGCTGTTCTTTGACGTTTCAAGTCGTCCAGAAGCATCTGAAAAGGGAAAAAAATGTTTGAGTCAAAATGTTACGGCTGAAAAAATAGTATGTACTGGAAATTTCAAAACAAATAAGAGGCAATGGAGAAAAGAGCAACCTACATCAATTTTATGGATTTGTTTTCGTGCTTCTTCGGGTTCTTTGCTCAGCGCCCCCAAATCAAGCAACACAGCACGCGCGTTGTCACACCAATCTGTAGTTTCGTTCAAGATGGTATTGAACTGACCAACAATACGAACAACTTGTTCAAGTCGGTTTTTGTTGTTGTTCAGCTGTCGTTGTAGCTCCTCAAATTCTTCCTCAATGTTTTCAGTCTGTTCTTTTATGGGTTTCGGATCATTACCCTCAGCAGAAATCAAGTTTTGCAATTCCGTGCTTGTTTTTCCAAGGTTTCGCAATCCTGGTTTGTGTGATTCGAGTTCCGTGATTGAAAGGAGAAGTTTTTGTAACTCTTCCGCACTCTTTGCAGAATCTGTTCCGAATAGCGGTTTGACAGACAGTTTTTCTTTGAATTGCACGATGGTATTGGTGAGAGAATCTGTTGTTGTCATGTATTTGACAATGAGCCCTCGGTACTTTTCTGCACGAGTTTTTCTGTCACTGATGCTCTTATTCAATGCGTTCCATCTAGCTGTTGTTTTCTCAGTACGCTTTTCAATTTCCGGAACATCTTGAATATTTTCTTCTTTGTTAGTAGCTTCAATAAGCTCTGTGGAGGAGTCTATGGTCTTCTTGTAATTTGGTCTGTGTTTTTCAACATCATCTTCGGCTCGTTTCAAAGCAATTTCCAACTTGACAATGTCTTCTTCTGTTATTGGAACAATATCAGCCTCTTCGAGTTTCTTCTCGCAGTCCTCCAAAATGTTTTCCATTTTACTCTCTTCACTATCAAAGTTTTGAACCAACGGCAATAATTCGTTGATCGTACGACGTCGGTTTTCAGACGTGTTTTGCACAGAGAGGAATACTTTCTTGATGTCTGCTAATTTTCTTTCAACTGCGACACTCTCCGGTGACTTATCGGACTTTTCCATTATCTTTTCGCCATTTTCCAAGAGTTTCTTGAATGTTGGCGCTAAAGCAGCAATTTCTTTTTCGATTGCCCTTTGCTCATCGTCTTGCGTGCGAAGAGTTCGGTGGTTCACACTCAAAGGCTTCTGCTTCCCTTGTCGCAGAACTATCTTGTCCATTTCCAACGAAAAGTCGTCAAAAGCAACGCTGAAATCTTGTGTGGCAACAAGAGCATCGTTCAAACGAGTCTTCCTTTCCGATAACATCGTACGTAGACTATCGAGAGGATTACGGACTTTGTTCAACTTATTTTCAACATTGACACGGAATTGTGGTTTGTTGGAGTTTTCATTGCACAACCAACTACCTAGTTGTTCAGCTTCAACAAGATTCACATGTTGTTTTGAGATTTCTTCCTGGACAGCGTCTACTCGATCAATTTGTTTCTTAACACCCTCGGGCGTTGTGCTAGCGGGTGCCATGTTTGTAACGGTTGATGAGGTCACATTCAACCAGCTATCCAAATTATCTGTCGTTTGCAGGAATTGTGTCAATTGTTTTAGTTGTGTCTCAGCCGTGTCTCGTTTAGCAGCCAGCTTATCTTTTGTGTCTTTGAAATCTTTCTTCAAGTTATCTTCTCGTATTTTGAAGTTTGCGGGATCGCCATTATTCTTGGAAACGAGGCTGCATATTTCATCAGCACGTTTCGACAGGTTTTTCAAGTCTTGCTCTTTCTCGTGCATCGTCTCTAGGTCTGCGTTTCTTTCGTTTACGAAAAAGTCGTACGCATCTACATCTAAGGTCGGCGGTGTCTCCAGGTCTGCATTTTCTTTCATTGTAACTATGCATTCATCTATTGGTTCTCTAGCGGCATCGAAAGAGCCGATAAGTTTTTCCAACTCTTGTATATCATCTCCGACATGATCGCAGTTGGCGTTGAGTTTTTGCCAGCGTTCGTTCACGTGATTTACTTCATCTTTGATGAAAGGAAGATCAGCTGTGACGTCAGCCTCATTACACCGCGTTACCAGATTCTTGGCACTGACATTGAAGTCATGGTTCTGACCAGCGTTGTGTTCGACTTCTTTCTTGAATTCTTTGATCTTGGTAGGAACATCTTTTCTGCGATCAACATTCACCGCCTCCTTCTTTAGTTCGTTAAGCTTCGTTTCAGCTTCATCCAACCATGGTAAGAACTTCAGTAACGTGTAATGATAATTTCCTTCAGTGGGGAGAACGGAAACTAACTGGTCATTATATTTGCTCACTTGGCCATATATTTTTTCCCAACGGTTCTTCTCGTCAGCAAATGTTTTTCTCAACTCCTCTTTTTCTTCGTCATCTGTCTGCATAACTTGTGTTGAGTCAGCTTCAATTGAATCGTACAGCGGTTTCAAAGACATGACGTCATGGTATAGGGGCTAAAAAATCAAATTGAGATATCAACCAAAAGCTTCCTACTTACTAACACTATTTACAATGCTACTTACAGCAATTCTTAGAAAAAGAAGGCAAAAATAAATGAATAAATAAATAAAAAAATACATAAAAACAGTTACCTTAAATGATTCTTGCTGTTCCCTTGCAGTGATGAATTTGGCGGACACTGGTTTCAAATAAGCTGTTCGTTCTTCGATACCTTTGAGTTGATCGGACAGTAAGTGCAATTTTTCGGACACCGCTTGTTCTTGTTGGAATTCATTGACAAGTTTAGCCTTGTACGCATTTAATTGGTCGATCCATTCGTCCAATGGTTTTTCGACTTCTTCTAACCTCGAGTTGATTTCATGCTGGACTGTCGGATCACGACGGCTCCGTTCGATCAGTGCGTCACCTAAGATCCGATCATGCTGCAGCACTGATTTCTTGCTCGTGATCTCGTTGATCTGTGCATTTATCTTCTCCACAATGGCATCCAAAGATTTGCTGTCTTTTGGCGCTTGCTTCTTTTTCAATATGGCGTCCACCTTCTTGCCATTACTGTTAATAAACTCGTGAGACTTTTTGAGATCGCCTTCGAGTTCTACAACTCGTTTTGTGACGTCATCCAGCTCAGCTTCACGATCAGCTAACAACATTTTCGTCCTACGGAATCCTTCGTTGACGTCATTCTGTCTGTATTCAAGAGAATCTTTATCTCCATCATATCTCACCAACAAACTTGATACACTACTGTACTTGCCGTTCAATGACGCCAAAGTTTCTTCATTATCGTCAAATCGCTTGAGCAGAGTCTGAAAACAGCATAGGATATGAAAATAAGGTTACAACCCGAACTGAAACATCGTGTCATATAATACACACAAAGCTCGCTCCGCATACATGATAGATAACCAAAAAATAAAATGATCATGACTACCTTAATCTTTTCGAGTTGGCTCTTGGATTGTTGAGGATCGATGTAGACTGGTTTCTGTTCATCTAATGTCTTCATAGCTTCCTTGATGAGATTTTCCAAAACTTTTTCTTTCTCGTCAACAATTCGCATTTCTTTCTCCAACTTCTTGACTCTTTGATCAAGTTCTTTCGTTGAAGTATTCAAATCCTTCCATCTGTCATTGACATGCTCCGTGCTGTCTTCAATCTGTTCCATCTCTGATACGGGTTCTTCTGCAGGTTCGCGCTTACAAATATCCAGATGTTTCGTGTTTGCATCGTTTATGCGCTTCATGTTCGGTTCGTGGGAACTGATTTCACTTTCCAAATTCTAAACAAAAAGTAATTCAAAAATATCAAATCCGTTCTTCGTCTCAGTAACATTGTAAACATGAGCCCTACTACATGATATGCTGACCCTGAACATATACAGACCTGAACGTCACGTTTTCGACTTGCAATTTCTTTTGAATCACCGCAAAGGATGGGTATTGTCTTGATTCTTTTCTCGATATCCTCGAGCCATGATACAATCGTCTCATACTCTTTGTTGTATGTTGATGATGTCGGCATTATTCGATTGATTTGGTTGTGACGTTTCGTCACTTTATCATAGACGTACGTCCATCTTCTCGCGATGTCGTCGACTTTCTTTTTCAATGGGTGATCATCGTCAAGAGAAATTTTCAAAATATGTTGAACGATGGGGTCGTGCTGCATCACGTCTTGGTACAGAGGCTAAATGTATTAATAACAATGAAATGAAATACCGAGCAAAATCGCAGAAAAACATTTGATATTTTCATGAAAATTACACCGATAGTCACACGGTTTGAGCAAAAAGTACAAAAATGAGTACCTGATTAGACTCTTGTTGAGACTTGAGTAAGAGATATGTGGCTGAAATGGGAGACCTCTTCACCAGATCACTTTCAATTCCTGGTAACCAATCAGAAACTTCACTGACGTGTTGCTCTACTTCTTTATTCGACTGTTGGAGGGCGTTCATTTTCTTCTGTAAATCTTGCGCCACTTTTTTTGCGCCTTGTACGTTCCTCTTGAGAGAATTGACAAAAGTGACTTTGCTATCAAGTTGTTTGACGATAGTAGCATGTCCCTTGCAATACGTTTTGATTATGACGAGTACTTCTTCAACAATAACAATTAACTCTAATATTTCTTCGACGATGATAAGAATCTCTTTTGTTTTCAACAAGCCTTTGTCCACAGATTTCGGGTCCTTGCCACAGTTTGTTGCTTCCACTAAAAGTTCATCTAATTTCGTCTTCTTTATTTCCGTGTTGTAAAATACCTCAACGAATCTCTCCGATTCCTCAGTTTCTGACGTCAGCAGGGTGATTTTATCCTTGAGGGCGTTACGCAAATCATCATATTTCTTCACATTTGTGGTTGTTGTCTTTTTGATTGGGGCGGTTGTTTTGTCGCCAAGAACTTCGTTCACTTGTTCGCAGGTATTTTTTATTGCATTGACAGCTGGTTCATTGTGATCGAGAATGTCCAACGCATTCTACAAAGCAATACATTAAATGGTCAATAACAAGGCTCTAGAAGGAGAATACTCTAAAATTTGTTGGAAAAAATTACTCAAAACCCTGCATATCATGTTTGGGCAATGTAGAAATAAGTTCGACGAAATGAAAAAGAATGAAAACAAAAAGATTTGCATACTTTTAGTTTACGAATTTGATCATGACCTTTCTCGGGATCGACACCAACGGGTTTGACCGCTTTCAAGACGCTTTCAGCTTGTTTGCACACGTCTTCTACAATGCGATTGTTGGCGTCATGCTCGCGTATAATCGGTAAAACTTGGTCAATTTTATCTTGGCGATCTTTCGATGTTTGAGCGATCTTGTCGTATCTGTCTGAAATGTCTTTTCGTTTTTTCTTATTCATTTCCTTCTCTTTGCCAGTGGTACTGTTGATGTTCAAAGTATACGAATGAAGTAGTGACCGCTCCACTGGTTCTTGACTTACAATGTCTTCTGCAATTGGCTGAAAAAGAAACACTAGTATATAAGCATGCTTTTATCGAGCCCGTTTCTTTGTAACTGTAAATTGAAGCTGCAGTAATGACTTCGAATTTTTTGAAGCAACTTTCAGTACCAAAAGTTTTTTCATTAAGCAACTGATAATTTCTTATCAAATAAAAATTTGTCAAAAAATCACTTAATACTTAGGCCTCAGGGAGATTATTCCTCAAGAAAGAAGTATTTTAGGTCAACCAAAGTCAAGTAATGACAATAGAGTCAAGATTTACTCCATCCGGGCACTGAACATTTCAGAAATAACGATTTTAGATGATTTAAATGACTTTGCTGCTAATCTTACGTAAGTAACTTAAGTAACAGTATTGAAATTTCAAGGTTTCAGAAACAACTTTTAATACACACCCCTAAACTTAGTTGCTCATAAAAAAATGGGTGATCAAGAAATCACTCAAATATAGAGTGAGCTTGCTTACCTGGTGTTTCAGCGCTTGTCGTTTCAATTCTTCAGGATTTATTGACAATGGTTTTTGACTAGCTAAAGTTCGCTCCGTATCTCGGAGCCATTTTTCAAATTTGCTTTCGGCCTCTTCCAAGGTAGCAGCGTCAGAGAGTAGGGTGTTGATATGGCTGCGCCTGCTGTTCAACGATTCGGTGAGTTGATGAATGATATTAGTTACCTCTGCTAAATTCTGTTGCACTTCTCCGGCCGTCGATTTTCTTTTTCCGAACTTATCGATTGTGTAGAGATTCTGCAACAACCACTGGCCATCCTCATCAACAGTAAAGAGCAACGGCCGTTTCTGGTCCACTTCACTTTTAATGGCATCTAATTCTTTAAGTTGCCGACGTAACTCGTCCATATTAGTAGTTGGTTCGTCAAGGCGTTTCATTTTTTCATCGATACTGGGCGCCCATTGTTTTATCTTCTCACAGTCATTAAAGAACTTGGTCGCCTTCTCTAGTTGTCGTTCTAATGTGTCACCATACTGAGAAACATCTGCGCATAAATTGTCGTGCAACTCCAATGCGTCCAATGTCTCCTCTTGCACTGGTTCCTTATCTACTTTGTCGGACGGATATTTCTGTATGTCCGCAATTGTTTTACGTAGTTTCCGGACATGTGGCTTGCAATCGTTCAACTTTGCTTTCAACAACTGTAAAAAAGGATGAAATCTTCATGACATAACACTATCTAGACTGGGATTTTTTGGTCTAAATAAATTTTGAAATGTGGGGGACTAATCGTACCATCAAAAATCGGCCAACGGTCGTCATATGACGTCATATACAACATCGTCAAATGGATGTTGTCGACTTGTTATTAAACTCACATCAGTTTTCGGCGCAAAAGTCAATGGTAGTAAGTAACTAGCCTTTTTTAAAATCTCAGGTTAAAAATTTGTCCGTTTGGTTTCGAGCAATGGCTTCTGGATAGGGGTGGCAAAAATATTTTGGGCAAGCTTTTTTTCAAAATGACCCTAATAAATATTTACTAAAAAATATAAAATTTGGCTGTAAAAAATTAGTCGTTCATAAGTTATAGCAAAACATCCACGGGTGCAGGTTAATTTGACCTCTCCTCCCCTCAAAATTTCGGACGAAAAGTATTATACAAAAAAAAATTACTCCTTTTCCTAGAACAGAGCGATTGGACTGAAAAGAAAGAGAAAGTAACCTTGACTCTGTTAAGCTCCAACTGTATTTTCTCGGAATTGACACCAGTTCTTGGTTTCACTTTAAGTTCGTCATTTACTTCGTCATTTGTCGTGTCGACAATTACAAAGACGTCTTCGTTAGATTGAGATAAGGGCAGAACTCTTACAATTTCTTGCAACACATCGTCGCAGTGGCGTTCACATTTTGCAAATCGGCCACTCAATTCGTTCACTTCTTGCTGAATGACGTCACGTTGATCGTCCGGCACGAGTTCGTCAACTTGTGACGCCGCCTTTTTAATTGCTTCCATAATGGGCTTACGCTTCTTGCAGTCTTCACATAATTTCTATAACGAAAAAGATAGAGTTACCTTGGCAACATCGAAAAAAAGGTTTCTCAAGACCTTGGTAAGTTGTTTTAAAATCACCAATGACAAAAATATGCAACAATCGTACCTCGTAAAACTCTTTGTCTTTGACCAATTGAGGGTACTTCAAGGGGACACGTTTGTTGGTGCTTGATTGTTTTTCAGCAAAACTTATCCAATCAATGAAATCTTCATAGGTGACAGTCTCTTCGTCTGACACATCAATCAAAATCGTTGACCATAACACCTTCAAACCACTTTCATGTCGACCCAGTTTAATAAATAATTCTTGCAAAGGTAATGAGCTCCGCTTTAAGTCTTGTTTGCTCACACTAAACGATCGCTTCTCCACAGGTGCCACTTCGTTTCTTCGCAAAGGAACTGCAAATTTCTTTTCTGTTTTATCATCCTCGAAATCCATGAAATCCAAGTCGGCGGATTCAACCCGTGCTTCGAATTCCGGAACAATTTCATCAACGTCTTCAACGATTTCTCTCGGTTTGTGGGTGTCAGATGGGGTTCTGAACACCGTTTCATCTTTACGACTGACATCAAAGGAAACGTCACCCGGTCTTCTAGCAAATGCTAAAACGTTGTCATCTTCATCTACAGGTCTTTTACTTAAAGAACCAACTTGATACGAATCCGGTTTTTTGCTGGTTGGACGGAACGTGCTTTCGTCAACGGGTCTTTTTTCCTCAGTTGATATATTATAGAAATCGTCATCACGGACAGGTCGTTTTTCTTCTGTAGAAATATTGTAAAATTCATCGTCAATCGGTCTTCTCTCATTTCCAGACACATGATAAAGATCTTCATCAGCGGGTTTTCTGCTGTCAAGAGTTCCGTTGATCATGTCCGGCATAGATTCTTCGGTTGGTATGTCTTCACAAGTAACCATTGGTTCTTCTTCCTTTGCAAAATTGACATGAACATAATCTTCTCCTGTTCGGACGTCCGATGGCTTTTCCGTTCTTGGATCTTTGCTTCCAGGTATACTTGGCCTCTTTATAACACCTGCACCTTTAGTTGGCGATTTCGGACGCTTACTGTCTGCAACATCTTTCCCTGATGGACGTCTAGTCAAACTATCTTTTTGCGAAATTTTCGGATCATCTTTTGTCGACGGTCGTTTTCTATTGTCGTCTTTGGCTGGGAAACGCCTATCTGGTTCCTCCTTTGCAGGAGAACGCTTTTTCGGCTCATCTTTGATAGAGGAACGTTTGTTCGGCTCTTCTTTGATAGTGGAACGTTTGTTCGGCTCTTCTTTAGACGGAGAGCGGCGGGATTTAGGATCATCTTTTTTAACAGGTGATTTTTGTCTTGTAGGAGAAGGGGAACCTTTTTTAAGCGTCTTGGGAGAAGATCCATCAGGTGCCTCCCTCCCTTTCTTAGGGCTGTCGGGCGTTTTCTGTTTAGGGCGCTTTTTATCATTCGTTCCATCATCTTTGCCAGGTTTTGAATCTATCGTTGACTGTTGGGTATTAGGAAGTGGAACCAATGTCTTTGCCTCTTCTGGTGTCATAACAATTTTCTTGTAAACCATTCGCCGGGTTTTAACGGGTTTCGGTTTATGAATTACTCTGATAATATTCCCCTTCTTATCTTTGATGTCTTCGAAGCTTTCTGAAAGATCACTATCTTCTTGATCAACTTCTACTGGTCGTTCATAAACGTCCTCGATGGCTGGCTGCTGTCTGTTCTTATTTTTATCGACATACTCATAATTTCGCCGCGTTACAAGTTCTTTTTTTGTGATCGTGTTCTTCACCTCAACAATATTTTGTTTCTCACCAGAGGGAGAGATACGTTGTGAAACAACAGTACGTTGCTCTCCTTCTTTGTACGATGATTCCAAAGGTATGATATCGTCAGCCTCTTCAACTTCTTCTGGTGAGTCAAACGGAGCAATTTTGCGAGTGTGTCTCCTTTCTAGGTTTGGCGAATCTTCGTGTCTAGAGGATGGGTCTTCTTCGTAACTTGATTCAAGCTCAGTCTCCGTGCCATCAGGATTTTCTATCACACGGCGAACTAACACAGTTTTGTAAGTGATGTAAATTCTCCTCACAACTTGCGTTTTAATCACACGACCCTTCTTGTCTGTAACTCTAGTTGTCTTCGGTTTCACATCAACTGCTGGATGTTCTAACGAACTAATCAATTCGTAATTATCAATGAACTCTTCACTTCCGTCATCGAGTTTCACATACCGGTCGATAACCCGTCGCTCAACCTCTTCCGGAGCATTTACGTCATCAACTTTCTCTTTCTGCTTTATGGCCGGCACAGATGGTAAAAGGGGAGGCTCTTCTTGGCTTGCTTCCAATATATTGCTCTTACCAGAATCATCAACTAGTATGGTGCGATAAACAGTTCTTCGGGTAACCACGGGTACTGGCCTCCTAACAACGGTGCGAACAACTTCACCATATTTGCCTTTCTCTTCTTTAACTAACTGTACATCATCTACAGGAACCGGTTTATCGTCCAGTTGTTCAACCGGATATCTGATCATATCAACAATCACCGGATGATCTTTATCGCCAAAATATGCTCGTTGAACTTTATTCGCATTTATTTTGCTTTGTGTCTTCTTCACGACCACACCAGAGGGGTATTTATTCACATCTTCGACTACTTCTTCGAAATCAGAGCGGGAACGTTCTAATGGAGTGATCTCGTGAGCTTCTTGATGAATCAAACTCTCATCACGGCGAGGGGAAACAAAAAAGGTGAATATATTCTCTGAAATATCTTCTGGCTCTTTTATTTCATCCTGATCATCTTCAAAAAACTCATCCAAAGGTTGTTCCGTACCATCATCATATCGTACAAACCTCTTCGTAATCACCTTCCTTGAAACGATTTCAACATCCTCGTCTCTACGTTTGTCATCGTCATCAAGTGGAACAATGAACTCTTCTTCAGATATCACTTTCTGGCTGCCATCGGGCTCTTGCAATATTTTGCGGAATATTCTTCGTTCTGCCGGGATAGGCTTTTTAGTATCCAACTGTGCAACACGAAGAACCTCACGCTTAATCGTCGTTTCTAATCGAGAGTTGTCTTCGAAAGGAAGGGAGGAATCCAAACTATAGGGAACACTTTCTTGCTCTTCGACAAGCATGGGTGCTACAATAGGCTCCTCCAGCAGAAATTCTCCTTGTCTCGGTTCTTCTACTTTTTCCTCCACTAAGCCAGTCTCCCTACCGTCTGGTGCTAAAATCACCTTCCTGTAAACACGTCGTCGAGTCACTACCGGCACTGGCCTTCGCACCACTCGTCGGATTACCACGCCACGTCGATCTTTCTCCTCTTCCACGGTGGGCTCACTTTCCACAGGCATTTCGTAATGTGGTTCCTCGATTGTTTCACTGCTGCCGTCACTCTTCACCACAGTTCTTCTCACCAAAGTGTACTTGCTCGGTTCCACGGGCTCCTCCAAAGTGTCCTCGACGGGTTCCTCGCTCCGTTTTCCGTCTCGTTCTTCCACTACCCTTCTCACCACTCTGCGTTGGACTGTTTCCACGGATCTCCTTACAACAGTTCTTTTCACTATACCTCGAACGCGTTTTTCCTCCACTTCCGGCTCTGACTCTTCCGTTGTAGAGCTCTCCAGCGGGCTCACGTACGCTGGCTCTTCCACCACTTTTTCCTCGCCTCGTGGGTCTTTTACCACTCTGTGCACCACTCTGCGAGTCTTGCTTGGCTCCTCCTCTTTCTTCGGCGATTCTTCCACGCTCTTCTCCAGTTCTTTTTCTCTGCCGTCAGGAAGCACTTCACTTCTGCGGATAACGGTCCTCTTGGTCGTAACCATGACGGGACGTCTCACCACTCTTCGAATCACTACGCCCCTGACGTCCTTCTCCTCTGCTTCGACAGTTTCTGGAACCTCCTCTTCTGGAGCGACCTCCAGGGGATAAACAGTTTCAGATTCGTCAATGAGGTGTTCTATGCCGCCTGGTTTCCTGATGACCCTGGTCACGTAGACCCTTTCTACAGGTTTAGGCTTCTCCTTCTTTTCGCGAGTGCCATCTGGCATGTAAACCCTGTGCACTTCGCGGCGGGTCACGTCCACGTGTTGGTCCACTGGCTCATCATCTACTGGCACTTCCTCTTCCACCTCCTTGCGTTGGCCATCGGGCAGAACGATGATCTTCCGAATGATGCGTTTTCTCACAGAGATCGTCTTCTTGATGGTCGGATCTTCGGGCCTCGGAGAATAGTGTCTGTGCACCTCCCTGCGAGTCAACTCTTCCGTGCGATCCATTGGCGTGTCGCCGAAATAGTCTTCAGGCACGCTCTCTTGCTCCTCCATGACCATCGGTGCAGCGATGGGCTCGTCACAAGGCACTTCTCCTTGTCTCGGTTCTTCTACTTTTTCCTCCACTAAGCCAGTCTCGCTACCATCTGGCGCCAAAATCACCTTCCTGTAAACACGTCGTCGAGTCACTACCGGCACTGGCCTTCGCACCACTCGTCGGATTACCACGCC